>CM041781.1:220323480-220410165 GCA_023374045.1 Limonium bicolor
TGGCATTTTTACATGGGCTAAAGAGTTAGTCACTTCATTCGCCCAATGGCAAAGCCGAAAGCAATACTACTTTGAAAACCGTCTTCATATTTATAACACTGAGTATTCACTATTCTGGAGCTCTCAATTGTAACCTTTTCTGTATCACCCCAATTTATAAATTTTGAGACTTCGGTGATGTTGGCCTGTTGCCTCCCACGTGGTCTCTTGTTCTTGGTTAGACCGACGCATGTCTGACTATACCACCTGTGTAATTCAGGCTGACAATAATTGTCATACTGAAACAAAGATCTCCTACAGTGATTTGGCTAGTTTACTCTTCCTCTTCTGGAATGACTTTGTTCTTCCGGTGATGGTTGATTTTGCCATCACGTTACATCCTTACTCTCGTCTTCTTTCTCAATTCTTGATGCTTTGTATTTTGCGAGATTATATTCATATATATTAGTCCCACAAATTTAGCTTTTTATCTTAAGGAGTGAAATTTATCCTTAAAGATGATTCCAGAAAGCTGATTTTTATTGTTGTTTTTGACAGAACTTGTCTTCCGCTTAGTGATACTCCCATTAGTCCCACAAGTTTCCTCTCTTTTTGATAATTAGATGCCATTAGGCTTATTATTGATAAAGTAAGATTCAAAACTAATACACCCTGGACATACTTCCCCGAACCATCGGAGCCTTATTAAAATGTTTGGCAAAACCCATTGAAAAAAACCTAAAGAGTACTCCGATTAATCCATTGCTCTTGTACAACTTGTTGCTCATTACACCTAAACACACACCACTCTGCTTACAGGTTGAGTGAGCCCACAAGTTTCCTTCTACTTGTAACAAGGGAAAGAACTTTCTTTGGCCTTTGCTTTTGAGAATACCTGAGTCCCTTGTTTGCTGCTCATGGTGGCATGCGTGATGTTCCATATCATGCACGTAATCTGCTCTGCTAGAGATAATACAAAACCGTTATTTGATGCACGTTTTCTTTACCCAAGATAGTATAACAGTTTTTATTTTCTTTTACGCTTTCATATATATTCTGATGAGCTCTTGCGCTTAACCTAATTCACTTGCTTTCAAAATTTATCGTCATTTGACCTTCGTTTCCTCTAACTGAAATTTATCTTGTTTTATGAAAAAAAGGGATATAGTAAATATCTTATATTAGGAACAATAAGGAATATTATACAGCATGTACATTGAATTGTTCCATTATAGAACGCATACACGCTATAAAGTTGGTCTCTGTTTGATACAAATTATATTAATAGTTTCACATGAGAAACGTGATGTCACTGAAATTAGAATAATAAGTACTTTAAGCAGAACTATAATACTACTATAGTAGAACTATTTGAATATCGTAACTAATCATAGTAATTAAGAAGTTTCAACGATAAACTATATAATAAATTTAAAATAAATATGTAATATTATAACGGAGCAAGACACTATGACTGACTAGTAATTAAGAGTTTAAAGTAACTCATAAAGTTAAAATGTAATTATCGGAGCATCACCTGACGTGATGAACAATAGAAACGCGCGAAGAGTTTTTAGAAGTTAGCTGCAGCTAGCTGGTATAGAAAAGAGCTGTCGTGGTTTCGTGAGAAGCCTCCT
Organism: Limonium bicolor; assembly: GCA_023374045.1. Classification (NCBI taxonomy): domain Eukaryota; kingdom Viridiplantae; phylum Streptophyta; class Magnoliopsida; order Caryophyllales; family Plumbaginaceae; genus Limonium; species Limonium bicolor. The sequence continues at coordinate 220,325,097 of CM041781.1, forward strand.
AAGAAAGAGTGACATGGGACGAAAGCTCCAACTGATGTCTTTTTCTGACTCGAGTATAGCGGATGAGGGAGACAGCCAGGCATATTCAGCCCACCGAGTTCTTTCAATCATTTACTATATGCTACTTGTTGTACTTTTTTCCTTTCTTGTCACATTTTGTCCCATATCCTTTTAACCTATTTCTGATAAATTTCATCTCAAAATACATTTTAAAATATTGATAAGTAAGTTATTTCATGAAACTATGATTATAAGAAAATACCGCTTGATCTGAACATTTGGAAGATAATATTTGATTAACAGCTTATAACTTATTATTTTATTGTCACTTAACTATTTCTATTAATACGTAATGAACAGTTATAGTTAATTCAAGTCAATTCACCATAAACTATCAAAATTCACAGCCAATATAATGAACTGATATATATATTTTCTAATAAAATGAAGGAGTAATATCATAACTTTTTTTATCTTTTTTTCCCATCTCCTCCACGTCCACATCATTTATACTAATAGGAAGACCGAGACAACGACGTAAGACAAAACCCAGTCGTTTTGTTTTTTTTTTTTCCTCAAAACCCCCCACTTGCTTCTTTTTAATTGATCGTTTAATAATAAAATGAGCAAGATAGCATCGTAGCCAAGCTCCCATATTTCCGCGCCTCTCTTATTCAATTTCCAACCTATATCAGGTCCGTTCATCCTTCTTTCTCACTCTTTCCATATCCGCATGCTGTGCGTAAGTTTGGATTGTAAGATATTGCAGTTCGGAAGGCTTATCGATAGGATATTTGGGTAAGATTATATATGATTTTTAATGTTTTCCCCCTCTTTCGTGCTTTCATCAGGTACGGATTTGACAATGGATATCTTTGTACTTTGTTATGGTTGTTTCCTAATTGAGATGAATTTCCTTTTCTGTCGATGATATCTGAATTTGCCCGCTTACCAGTTCTGTTTCTTTTGATAAGGATAGATCGTTAATCCGCCGAAAGTGGAATATCCTTCCTCGTGGATTTGAAAATGATATCATTGATGTCTGAATTTCTCTTCTCTCTCTCTCCTTCTGAAACTTTCTGTTGATTTTCCGTATCCTACCAAATTCATCCGTTATTTCGGGGAGGTGCTTTCTTGTTTCATACGAGTTGTTAACTTGTACGATAATAAAACCCAAAGATATTTCTAGTTTAAAGATGAATTTCGTCACTGGATTTCGTATGCTGATCCAAATTGGAGTGGATTGATAGAATATAATCCTGTGGTGTAACCCACATGGTACAACTTCTTTCTCCTTTCCAAAATCTTACATAAAAATCGAGTTCTACGAGGCCAAAACAAGGCTCTGGTTTTCATGTGGTAGGAGGTATGGCTCGTTTTTCTGGTAAAAGAAATTATTCACTGTTTTTGCGATCTTTACCTTCTGTGTGTCTAGTTTCTGTTGTGACGATCTCTGGTGTGGGCGGTGTTGCTTCTCATGCTTCAGTTCTCGGGGGCTCAAACCATCCCTTATTGTCTTCCTTTTAATTTTGCTAAGCCTTTTGTTTTATCGCACTGCTGTCTGGATGTGATGGTTTGTTGTATGGACTTAGCAATCTCCATTGTAGATTTCTGGAGAAGAACCACATAAAAGCTCTATTAGGTGGAAGAATCGTTTCTTCCCAGTTTGGCTGTTGTGGCAGTAAGATAATCAAAGTAATGAATTGTCTCTATATTTTTCTGTGATATCCGTCCACTCTTTGGCTCTACCTTAACAAGTTATCAACTAGTTTTCCAGAAGGCCTAATCTGCATAGGAAAATCAAAGTGAATCTCTGCGATTGAAAGCTGTAAAATTTCTTGAATTCTAGTCAGTAATGGGATCCAGCATGAATTCACTGTTTGTTTTGTGGCATTCTGCTGTATTGGTTCGCATGTTGTGTTTCATCAATTGATCACTGGCTTTACAGTAGAGACACTTAGTTCTATAACTATTGTGAGTTTATTCTTCTTTGGTACTATTTTTCTAATAGCTGAGTCTGGCACTCTCTCTTCTTGGTGGGGCATAGTTAACAAGTATTTGTGTCTTATTATCTCTCCTCCTTTCTTGTAATATGTATGAGAAGCCTAAAGAATGACATGTAGAAGTTTGATCCAGCTTCTGTAACCATATGCTAATACTAAGGATTGATTTTGTTTCTATTGAACTTTATTGCAGAAGTAACAAGTAGCATACAAAGTTGCACCTTTTTAAAGATATCCTAGAACAAGTAATCTTTTTGAACTTTTATGGGCTGCTTTTGTTCAAAGAGAGTTACCACCCCGGGTTACGAGGATCCTGTCACTCTTGCCTCTCAAACACCCTGTAAGTGTTCACGGTCCAGTATTCTTTGCAGCATTGAGTAATTCTAATCCCATCTCTCTGATTTGACCATTTCTTTGCAACTTTCCCTAAGTTTTTCTGTACAGTTATTTTTTGATTAAACACTTCTCGGTACATTTTATTGTACTAGCCATTTTGTAACCTTGTTCATTGTGCTTGTCTGACCGTGTTTACCAATCTTGGCATGCAGTCACTGTGAGTGAAGTCGAAGCCTTACATGAGTTGTTTACTAAATTGAGTCGTTCAATATACGATGACGGGCTTATTCACAAGGTACAATTTTGTATTATTTGAATAATTAGCTCAATGAAATCAGTGTTTGTATAGGTAAATCAATTGTTGATGTTGTTGTTGTTGTTGTTGCTGCTGTTGTTTTTTTTTTTCTTCCTAAATTTTTGCAATTTGCTGTCCTTCCAGGAGGAGTTTCAGCTAGCTCTTTTCAGAAATAGCAAAAGAAGAAATCTCTTTGCAGACAGGGTGTGTAAGCTGTCATTTTCCAAAGTTTCTTTTGCTTGCGAGTTTGGTGATTCATTCTGACAATTCCATATATGTTTTTTATTTTAGTTTCCGTAATTATGTGTTTGGTTCCTTCTCTTTTCTGTAAAAAATGAAATCAGCTTTTAAGTCCCCTGTTAACAAGATCTAATGTTGTGGTGTTTCTATGCAGGTATTTGACCTGTTTGACGTTAAATGCAATGGAGTCATTGAGTATGGGGAATTTGTTAGATCTCTTGGTGTCTTCCACCCAAACGCTTCTGCCGATGGCAAGATTGCCTGTAAGAAGCATTGGATCACATTTCATTATTTTTTTTTTCTGTTTTCATACCACTCAGTCAGGGGGTCCCCTGCTGTATTCTCTCTCTCTTTTTTTTTTTCCTGAAAGACTAAGTAGGAGTTTGTTACTTGTAATTATCCCTCAAATTAACTTATTATTCATATAACTACTAGAAACACATATACACCTTGTGCTAAGATGGTTATATTTCTTGTTTGCAGTTGCATTTCGGCTATATGATCTGAGGCAAACTGGTTATATAGAACGTGAGGAGGTGAGTAGTATGTATGTATGTATGTCCAAATGAGTTGTAAAGTTATGAATTGTTTGGGTAAGAAATGAGAGTGATTTATGTTTTGTATGATTGGATAGCTGAAGGAGATGGTAGTGGCTCTATTACATGAATCGGACCTGATTCTATCTGACGAAGTTGTTGAGACAATTGTTGACAAGGTTAGAGCTGAATGCCTACACGATAGGAGTTGCTATACAAATTAGTATTCGTTTCCTGTTAGTATTTCTCATGGTTGATAATCTCTATCTTCATTTTGTTATATAGACGTTTATGGATGCTGATACAAAGGGAGATGGGAAGATTGATCTTGAAGAATGGAAAGAACTTGTGACAAAACACCCGTCTTTGATAAAGAATATGACTCTTCCCTACTTGAAGTACGTGTGTGTACTGGATTTTGTTTGATTAACACGTTTAAACTACAGAAGAATGGGGTAGGAGCGTTATTTATTTATGCATGTTGGAACTTTTGCAGGGATATTAGTTTAGCATTTCCAAGTTTTATTTTGAACTCTGAAGTTGAAGACTCTGAAATATGAAGCCACTCCGAAGCCCTTAGTGTGAGAAAATTTGTGAAGACTCCGAAGAAGTTACAGAAAAAGTGGAGTGGTGTGAATATGCATTTGGTGGATAGTTGAACCTTTTTGTGGTAGACACAGTTTTGGTGTGTACCGCTTGCTGTGCAGAAATCTGTATATGGGTTAGCAGCACCTTCTGTTGTGAAGATGTTGGAATCAAGATTATGAGAAGAAGAAGAAAACAGTATGAGGTACATGCATGGCTTTAATTTGTCATCAACAAACAGTGGCGGGTGGGGTGGTGAGTTGCGGTGGAGGTATAGTAGTATGGATGCACAGTTTTGTTTTGTTTTTTAGTGTTATGTCTTCAAAGGTATTGGTTTTGTTCTATTAATAATATGTAGCAGTTGTTGAGTAAAGAGTATAATAAGGATGGGAGGGTTTTCATATATAGTTGTCCTTAGGGTTGTATAGATGATAAAATTATGTTCGTTTTTGCAAGTGGTGATGATGACATTTAGTTGGATGACATCGATCTTTGCGCGTTTATTTATCGTTTCGTTTGTAGCTTTACCAATAGTAAATTGTTGTTTTGATAGCATACACATTGCCTGATGTGTATAATTAAGGTTGGTATGCATGTTACCAACAAATTACAAATAATAAAGGGAAGTAATTACAAATAAGGAACGAGAGGACGTCAAGCAGCAGTTAACCCAGATCGAAACGCTACTCCCGTCGGAATCAACCAAACAGACCCATAAAAAACTGCGCAACCGTGAATTACTCGCCTCTGTCTCGTCATATTAAGATGCAATCCAGTCCACTGAACCTTTCCGAAACATTAACCCTAGCCCCACCATTCATATACTCACCATAATACACTTTATCAATGGCATCGTAGCGTTCCATTCAATCCATCCTTTAGGGTCAACATGATCACCAATGTAAGACAACATATACACAACTCTCGAGTATGGTTTCCATGCCGACCTAAGAAAGTAGGGTAAGTTAACTTCACGTTGAAGGTCAAGAGTTGGTAAGATCTGACAAGCATGGATTGACATCCCGGTGTTCTGATTAGGATCTTTTCGATTCTGGGCGGTTATAGTGTGATCTTCTGATTTGGTAATGGTTACGAGAGTAGATGTTACAGTGTTGAAAAACGACAGCTGCGTTGCCGAATATGAAGTCGATTGTACCGTAGATGTCACAGTCACGGTAAAATTGACGGTTTGAATGGACGTAGAGTGTGTCTTGATAACCTTTGATTTCACAACGGTAGATTACGGCGTGATCGGAGCCGACTCGTAATGCTACTGCTTGGTGATTGTTGGGTCCAGCGTAGTTCTCGAATGTTATGTCTTTGCTACGAAACCGGTTCCAGTAGCCGCTAGGGAGGATACAAATTAAACAGTGAATTTTAGAAGTTGATTAGTGTACAAATATGAGGATAATTAAGTTCTTTAGAAAAACGTACGTTACAGTTATATATATCACAGAAAAGTAAAAAGTTGAAGAGAAGAATTGGTAGGTAGGTAGCTAACACCCAAAACAGCAATGATATCGATTGATATGGTTGGTTGGGGGACCAAAACAGCAATATACCATATATACATACAAAATATTTACCAAATGAAGCAGTGTGAAAAGTGGTAATATTATCACGGGCAACGTTTTTTCCTCCTGTGATGACTGTTCTTCCTTTACCATCTCCAATAAACCATAAATTTGTCTTTTTCCTTCCAACTTTCAAGTTATTCTCCTCATACCTAAATTATTAACACAACAAAAAAAGACACATGTGATGTTACATACGAGCGACTCAGCCCGCGTGCTTTATAGAAATTTGATTTAGAAGGAACCAAGAAGTGGGACCATGGATCATACCTTCCAGCTTTAATATGAATAATGAAACGTCGGTTACTCTTCTGTGGTGCTTTCTTAATCGCTTCCTCTATAGTTTTAACCATCCCACTACCATCTTTCGCCACAACTATATCCGCTTCCTCCATAGGCGCCGCCGTCGGTGCTAATAGTAACAAACATTTCCCTATCCGTCTTTGGAAAACTGTATTGTCAGCAAAAAGGGAATCGCTGCCCTGATAGCCGAGTCGACGACGTTTTCTCCGTCTGTTGTCGATTGGTACACCAGAAAAATCATTACCGTTACGTTACTGTAAAGACAAGTGTAGATAGCTAGACAATTGCTAACAAGCTCTGAAAGATCTCTCATTCTATCTGTCATTTCTTCTCTCACGTTTCCCTTAATAGATGACAGTCCTTCCGTACATGGTCTTGGTTCGTCAATGCTGCACTTAGCCATGTTATGACATCGTCGGTGCTAGCCCCACCACCACCACCCTGCATGTTTATATCAGTCGGTTAGGTAGGTAGGTAGGTAGGGTGTTGATTATAGTAAATTAGTAATTACCCTATTGACTGTAACAACAACTAACCCTACTCGTGAATTAATGCATCAAACTTGACTCACTAACCGCCAAATTCATTCCCCACCTCATCACTCAAAAGGTAAATTTCTTTTTTCAATCAATCACTTCACTATTATGTATAAAAAGAAAGAAAAAGTAATAGCTGTCCCATACACGGTACTCACCTGATTATTACTCCCAAATAATAATAACCAAGTGACAAACTAAGAAGTTCCACCGACTCATCTAAAAGCTCAACACAATCATCATAAGCTGAACGACTCAATGAATCCATTTCAAAGTTTCTAATCTCCACCGACTTTGATAAAGCTGACTTGAATCGATCTAATGTCATATTAACTGATAAATGAACAACTTCACTTGACTTTGTTACATCCATTGCGCCTGGGAATTCAACTAATGAAGTCACGCATAAGTCTGGGTAACGAGTTACACCGCATGCGCGTGTTATGGGTTTTGTAGCGTGGAGACTGGAACTGGATCTACTCTCACGGGTTAGTAATAGAGTAGTGAGGATTGAAGCGGCGATAATGAGGAGGAAGACGGTGATGAGGAATAGGATTGAAGTTAAGTGAGTTGGCGGGGGACGGGCGGGGACGAGGGGTGAATGGAAGTGAAGTCGTGGTTGAGGCGGCCGTAGGAGGAGGAAGCAGGGGCGGATTCGAAGGATGCATATGAAGATTAGGGGGGAGAGATGGTAGAGTGAAGGAAGGAAGGATAATGATGATAGTTTGGGAGGTGAAAGAGAATAAATATAAGACGACAGGAATTTACTACTACTGTAGAGATAAGATCTAAGTATATTACAATAATGAGACTGCATCTGTATATAGTTGGCGCTAGGGGGAGTGCATTACAGCAGAAAAGAAAACGGGATTTTCGCACTCAAAATGTACACATGGATATGTACTCTTCTGCTTCTCAAACCACTTCAAGTGTATATGCTCAACTCTCGTGCTACCTACTGATTTCTATTTTCTACGACACTTTTAATTCTTATATATTTTTTTCTAATCTCATATATACATATACATATCAGATTAACATATATGTAAAATTTAATCTGCTTAACCTTACGAATACCGTCTCTCTTGTGCTCTCTATTCTATGCTCTCCTTACAAGAATTTGTACTCTAGCCTATAAAAATCAAGCGAAGGATTTGGTCATCTCTGTAATACCCCTACTCGTAAATCACCATAATTACAATTTTCGGCGGTTTCTTAGGTCAAAATCGTCGAAAAATATGAGCTACAGAGGGAAAATTAATGTGAAAAAATGCATTTTATTTTCGGCGGTTATTAGGTCAAAATCGTCGAAAAATATGAGCTACAGAGGGAAAATTAATGTGAAAAAATGCATATATTTTCGGCGGTTCCTTAGGTCAAAATCGTCGAAAATATGAGCTACAGAGGGAAAATTAAGTGAAAAAAATGCATATATTTTCGGCGGTTTCTACTTGGAACCGCCGAAAATATGTCATTTTTTTTGTTTTTCTCGTTTTCGTTTATAATCCCACATATTCCAAAAACCTGTTAATGTGCATCCAAATATGTCCACATATCTCTCTACATCATATGGTAGAGGATCTCATCACTCTTTGTAAGTAAATTGTCAAAAAAATCCCAAAAATAATGACACGGCTTACAAATGACCATACACACCACATTTAAAATGGTCACAAATGACCATACACCACAATTCACATAGTCACAAATGACCATATACATACACAATTGATCAAATGTTCACTAATATACTCAAAGTAGTCATTTTTTACAATCTATCTAACCATAAAAGTCTAAAGAAAGTTCTAAATAACAATTCGAGAAAACAAAAAGCAAAAATCAAACCAAATTCATGCAGACGAATCCGCCCAATCCTCTAGCATCCCGTTGATGGTTTCTCCGTTATATTCTCCAACACTAGGAAAAACCTTTGAAAAACAAACAAGACAAAATTGGTTAATCATCAAACAATTATATTAGTAATTGAAAAATAAATATAACTTCGATATACCTGTTCTAACGGATCCTCCATCTCACCAAATAGGGTGACTATGTCATGCATATACCTCATGACATAATTCCCACACTCTGAACCTCTGGGTTGACGTGAACACTTAAACACAGGAAGAACAGAAACTAATTATATAAGACATTTATTTGTGATTACAACCAATCAATAATAACAAGTAAATGATGACGCATTTACCTTCACTGAAGTCCATTGGATGGCATTTTTTGACCTTACACCAAGCTCTGCCATCAAAACATCTTGATACACTGCATAATTATTATCATCAACATACATTAATTAAATTAGGATATACATTCATAATAAAATTAAATTAAAGGAGTTGAAATACATAAAGAATTACTTCATAATGTACTTACATGCTAAGGTGTGGCTTTATCTTGATGTCTTTTGGATTTCCGGTTTGCAGCGGATCAAGAAATAGTATCCGCGAACGATCCAGACAAACACCAGTAAAACCCAATGGCCACTGTGTAATACCAAAACACTCACAAGTCATTATAATACATGTATGCACAGATAACTACAACATTTATTCAAATTAAAATGATAAACAGAAGTTAATACTTTTGATGATAAGATAGCATAAGATATTTTTTTCGCTCTGATGTTGTTAACCATCGCACGCTGTATGTAGATCTTACACGTTTCCGTATTCCACTTTAGAGCAGTGAATGATGCTCTTTCAGGACACAAAAATCCATACTTGGTAGGGCAAAAGATTGCATTTTGTCATGCAAAAACCTGTTCATAAATAAAAAGACATAAAATTAATTAACATTGTTTCAGAACATCAATTATAACTTAATTATAAACAAAACTAATACTTACAGAATAAATGAATGCATCACTGCAACAGGCACCCAATTAAATTTAGGATGTCCTTAACATCAGTCGTCCACATGTCGATTTCTAGAGTTTGTCCGTAGTGAAGAAGGTCATCGTCAAAACTGAGTAGGATAGAATTTCTGCCATTTGGAAGTCGCGGATTATATCATGCAAGCATTTCATGTTTGGCCCTAAGCGTGCATATACGGAATCATCCACCAAATTTTCTCTTTCAACAACATTGGTGGATGCTTTGTATTCAGAGGATCCAATCTTTGACTTCTTTTTCATAGGAGATGCATATTTCCTTCTTAATGCCTATTTACAACCGACATTCAATACTAGTCATGAACTGAACATCCACACATACTATATTCATAATGAACAATAATAACTACACTAGTGGTTAGTATTAGACATACCTTCACACACTTCTGAATCAGACGAATGGGCCACTGAACGAATGCACCCTTTGCAGACAGAACTGTTGTGTACTCCTCGTAGGTACAGGGAGCGGTAGATCAGGAACCTTATAAATCGGTTCGTCCACAGAGACTCTCCCGTGATACAGCTTTAGTGGCATCCCATGGGTCACATCATTCGGGCCTGATGAGTACACCATTCCTTCTGCGACACATATTTCTTCATTGTTGTATGGAAGCAGGAGGTTATAGTTTATCGGGTCCTACAATTTCATCAGATTAGTAGATGTTGAACTAAAAATATGTAATAAAAGATATGACAACTAATAGAATAGTTAAAGGTATAAAAAATTACCTATACATAAGCGTAAGGATACTGGTCATTGGAATCCACACTTGTGTACGCTCCAGTAGGAGTAGCATCATCATTTCTTGGGAATGAGAGAGGATCATTATGAAAACTGGGGCAAGAAGGATTAGAAGCATGAGTAGCACCGTCATTGTTTGGGAAAGAGGGATCAGAAGCAGGAACATATGGCTGGGATGCACGACTGCCTTGACGTAGTTCATCAAAGATCTCCTTCTTCCACTACTCTCTCATGTCATTAATCACACGCATATGTTGCTCGTAAGAAATTGTCTGTCCTTGACTACTCCCTTTCCTTGACCCAGGGTTACCAAAAAGTTTTCTTATCCCTATGTTAACCCCCCAACCCCATAGCTTGGCCTCGATGATCTTTCTTTCCAAGCGCACGAGACAACTGGTCATCATGTCGATCAGGTACCCAAGTCCCTTGGGTAACTTGTTCATTCAGCTCACCCATTATAATTAAATGTAAAAACATTTAATTTTAAATTTTAAGATGATAAAAATAAATTTGTCAAAAAATTTGAAAGTAAAGAAGAAAAGTACTTACCATCTTATCAACAATTTCCTTCGTCTTCTCGAAGGGATATAAACGCTCTCTAGTTTTCGGGTCTTTCTTAGTACGTAAAAGCTTCCAAAACGTACCCCGTAGTTGGTCTCATCAAGAGTTCTCATATCTGATGGCAACTCTCCTTCTACCACCCATTCAGGCACTCTTCTATTAACCCCTTTGGCACCCAAGACGTGATGATATTCATTCTTCTTCGCATTCGCGGATTGGGCTTCGCGGTACTCCTGTTATCAAATAAACATACAATTAAGATGACAAAAAAATATACATATGTAAATATAAATACCTTAAAAATATATATTTATATAATAATTAATTATTTAAAAGTTAATACATACCTTTGTTTCCATCTTCTTATCATAGAACTCCTGCCACTTCTCTTTGGTTATTGGTGTGTAAATCTCCCAAGGCTGGCGTGTGTCGCCGTCCGGCCTCTTAAGCTTCTTGGTGATAAACCACTTGACCAGATCATGCTTATGATCTGAAAATTTCTTGCGCATCATTGCTTTGACCATGGTGTAGTACTCACTTTCTGCAGGTATTTGATATCGTTTCTGCATATTACCATAAATGAAACAAATGTTAGTTATGGATACCTACAAATTGTATAAAAATAATACTTTAACTATTGTTTATTAACTTGTACGATCTCAAACATCTGTTTCTTTAGTCCTTCGTCAACCTGAGGCCAGGTGAGAGTGATATCACAATACTCTCGCACAATAATGCCTAGCTCTGTAGTGAAGTCTGTAGCTCATTCCCTAATCGGCTGTAGATACGCATTAAACTGTAACGGCTTTGATTTAATCTTTTTTGACCTGAGAGCTTTCGTCGGACCTCAAGGTTTTACGGTCCTAGGAAGCTGGATTTGTGATTCAGAAGGTCCAGCCTCTGTGTCCTCAGCTGGCACAGAGGCTGGAGTAATATCATCCACGCCATTACCCCCTCATCAGCTCGGGCCTGTGACTTGTGACCTTTCCTCCACGTGTTTTCTTCTTCTTTGGTCGGGATGTCTCTGTCAAAAATCTCGCCGATCGGGTCATCCATATCATCCATTTAACTATCTGCAAAGATAAGCAACCTTATATCAATAACACCAAAACAAATAATGTAATGAATACATAATAAGACATCGTTAATATTCCAACAAATTATTTAATGAACAAACAAACAATAAAATATATTTTTAATTACCTAACAACTAAACACATCATTTATGGTTTTCAACCCATAAACCCTCATCGTGATCAGACCTAGTATACACTACATCGTCTGGAACATCAACAATGTCTGTGACAGGAATACTGGTAGAAAAAGGTGGTGTCTCATCGAACATTAATTCATCATCATCAACATCTTGATCAGTATTAATGTTGACAAATCTTTTCCCTGGTAATACAACTGACCACCTGGAATCGATGGGATCTTCTATGTAAAATACTTGTTCACAATCCTTGGGAAATATGAACGGATCTTGTATATGACCAAGGCGTGATAAATCAACCAAGTTAAACCCATTGTGAACCCGATAACCGTGTCTGTTATCCACTCATTTGCATTTAAAAATAACAAACTTTTGAAACTGATAATCAAGCTCCCAAATATCTTCAATGAATCCATAATACAACCTCGAGGTTGAAATCGTTGAAGCTGGATCACCTCTGGTATACTCAGTTGTTGTTGCTTCTACTTTAACCCCGCTATTCTGGTTTAAACATCTATCATCTTGCCGTTTTTTCCAGTAGGTGAACCCATTGATGTCATACCCTTCATAAGATATACAAGTGGAACCAGGTCCCAAGGCTAACCAACGGAGCTCTTCACTTACATTATCAGGTGCTAGTGATGCAAGCTTCATGACATGATCTCTAAACCATGAACAAAAGGTCTTGTTTTGCTCCTTTATCAACCAAATAATATTCCTCCCAGGATATTGAGCTCTTAGTGCAGTTATGTGTTTCTCAAAAAATGGCTCAATAATCTCAAGGTGATGTAAAATGAATAGATGTGCAGACTCCATTGAGGATGAATCAATTGCCATAATTTTTTCCCAATAACACCTTGACCTTTTGTCCCTCCTATGTGTCTCGGTTGTGGCACTCCAATAGCTACAGCTCCCTTCAAGTATTCAGTACAAAATTCTGTCACTTCTTCGGTTATTGTCCCTTCTATGATACTGCCTTCAAGTCGATATCTATTCCTCATCCTTCCCTTCAAGATTCCCATGTATCTCTCAAATGGATACATGTATCTTAAATATATAGGACCACATAATTTGATTTCTCTTACAATGTGAACAACAAGTGGATCATGATGTCAAAAAACGAGGGTGGAAAATACATTTCAAGTTGACACATCGTAACAACAACATCACATTGCAGACTGTCTAGTGTATCAGTATCCACGACTTTATTGCACACTGCATTTAAAAAGAAACATAGTCTTGTAATTGCATTCCGCACATCTTTCGGCAATATACCTCGAATGGCAATAGGAAGTAGATGCAACATCAGAATGTGATAATCATGAGACTTCAACCCAATCAACTTCAAATCCTTCATTGACACAAGACTTTTCCAGTTAGATGAGTAACCCGTAAGAACCTTAAGGGAATGAAGACATTTACAAAAGCTGATCTTCTCATTCTTAGACAAAGTGTAACATGCTGGAGGTAAAAATGTTTGTTTGCCTCTTTCTTGGGGATGCAACTCCTCACGTATGCCCATAGCTTACATGTCTTTTCGAACCTTTATTCTGTCTTTTGTTTTCCCAGGTATGTTAAGCAAAGTCCCAACAACAGCCTCACCAACATTTTTGACAATATGCATGAAATCAAGACAATGCCTAACAGATAAATGTTTCCAATACGGAAGTTCCCAAAATATTGAACATTTTTTCCAGATGTTTTTTTTTGGTAGACTTGGACAGAAACACCGAAAACATTGTCAATGTCTTTCACCTTTTCATAAATCTCTTAGAACTCAGAGGTATACGAGCAACACATGTCTCAGTCTTTCCGTTGAATAACTTCCTCTTTTTACGGTACGGGTGTGTGATGGCAATAATCTACGATGACACATGTAGACGTTTTTTCCACAAAACTGTAGACGATCAGAACAAGTGTCATCCTCACATATTGGGCAAGCAAATGCGCCTTTTACTGTGTATCCAGATAAGTTCCCGTACGCTGGAAAGTCATTCACTGTGCAAAAAGCATGGCACGAAGTGTAAAGTTTTGTCTGGCATAACTATCATAAACCACTGTCCCCTGATTCCATAGCAATTTCAAATCGTCAATTAGCGGTGCAAGGTATACATCGATGTTATGTCTGGTTGTTTAGGTCCAGAAATCAACAATGATAACATTATGTATTTTCGCTTCATACACAACCACGAGGGAAGATTGTAGATCACCAATAGAACGGGCCAAGTGTTGTGCTGACTACTTAGACTGCCATAAGGATTCATCCCATCCGTACATAACCCGAGTCTTAAATTTCGACTGTCACTGGCAAAATCTTGAAATCTTCTGTCGATTGTCCTCCATTGTGGTGAATCAGCTGGATGTCTCAGCTTATCATCATTTTTTCTTCCTTCTGCGTGCCATCTTAAATTTTGGGCATCTCTGACATTTGCAAAAAGACGTTTGAATCTTGGTATTATGGGTAAATACCAAATGACTTTTGCTGGAGGACTTTTTTCTTAGAATTGGATGATTGACCGTCCTTCTGTTTATAGCGTGACAAATGACATTTTGGACACTCATTCAAATGTTTATTTTCTCCTCTGTATAATACACAACTGTTTGGACATGCGTGTATCTTTTCGTACTCCACACCCATAGGACACATCAACTTTTTTGCATCATAAGTGGAAGTAGGAAGATTGTTATCATCTGGAAGCATGTCGTGGAATAGTTCTAGTATTGTCGTAAAACTCTTATCACTCAAGCCAAATCTTGCTTTAAGATTGAACAAATGCAGCACGGATGTCAACTTTGTAAATTTGGTGCATCCGGGAAACAAAGGGGAACGTGATGCATCAAGTAATCTTTGATATTCAGCCAGCTTGTCTGTGAAATTATCTTCAACATCTTGTAGCATAGAGTCCAGTTGTTCAATCTTATTACTGTCGTCGTTGATATCAGTGTCACTCAGATCACATGTATTATCAGGAAATGTAGTATCGTCTTAACCATTTTTGGTTCACTGTTCGGTGAGTGGAAGTTTGCACCCTGCTATTGGCTTCTAATGACTCACCATGCAAAAACCATATCTTATAGTTCGGCATAAATCCACGCCTTGATAGATGAAATCTGATTGTATGTAGGTTAGGGAACTTATTGCGAAGTTCACATTGTGCACATGGACAGGGAATGTGTGTCTCGTTCATCCTTTTCTGATGATCGAGAGCTACTTTGAAAAATTCATTATCCACTTTTGATTCAAAATAATTCCCTCGCTGACCGTACATCCATTCACGGTCCATTCTACAAACACCAAATGAAAGTTAAAGCTAAAAAATATCTACAAAAATATATTGATAACGCATAATAAATTAACTTATATTTAAGATAATAAATATAAAAACAACAATAACGAAACTATCTTTGGAAATGATATATAATGATATGGTTCTTGCACGACGAGTCTATAATATATATATATATATATATATATATATATATATATTAGTAGGTGACTTATATGTATATATACGTCTATATATAATATATATGTACTACTTGGTGATATGTATATACATACATCTATAATATATATAATTTGTTATTTTATTGTGTTATATATACTATATATGTATAATTAATAAACTAACTATTACATATAAATGAACTAATTAAACAAACAATCATGATAAATGACAAATGATTGAGGTTAATTGACAAAATAAAACTAACCTGTCTTTGGTATATGTATACCGTATATGAGGGTGAATGGAAGGACGAGGAGCAGGTGGAACTTAGAGGGAGATAACAGGGCGGATGGGAGTAGCAGAGGTGGGCGGTGAGGGTAGGCGGTGAGGAGCTGACGCGAGTAGATAGACCGACGACTTGTATAGTATCTAATTCGTTGACATTATAATATAATCAATACTATGACTTATGGAAAATCAAAACATAAAAACAAGTAACTATAAATCAACATTTTTAATGTTAATTCATACCGACAGTTCATAAGGACACTTACTCGTTATTATTCACATAAACAATGGTAATAAAGCAAAAAAAGTCACTGAAATCGGTTCAGCCATTTCATCGAACACTTTGCGGGCATATGCATTATTTTGTAAAATTACTCACATTTACAATTTCCAATCAAACCAATCAATCTACTACACTCCAGATGACATAAATCAAACAAAAATTAAACTTAAACAACAAATTAAGGCTCAATTTAACAGGAATTCAAAAGTTCAAATTGGTATAAAATACTTTATTTTTGGACTGGAGCGGCTTCAGTTTGTGTCGAACCGCAGCCCAGCTCGACGGCGACGCTGAGGACGACGGTGGCGGCGCAGGTAGTCGGCGGCAGCGGCGGAAGATTGGACGGAAAAGGCGGTGGATGTGGAGGCTACTGATGGGGCGAGAGCGCAGTTTTGTTTGTGAGAGGCGAACCTTTTTCAACAATCCCATTCTGTTGGGGTGTGTGGGAGCAAGAAGTTTGGTGGATAATTCCTAAAGCATTGTAATATTTCTTTCCCTCTATAGATCCTCCTGATTCCAGAGCGTTATCAGATCTGATACACTTTATTCCCTTATTAAACTGTCTATTAATCAAGGTTATAAAGTACTTGATAAAACCAAAAGCTTCTGATTTGTGTTGGAGTAATTTAACCCATAGAGCTCTAGTGTTATCATCAACAATACTTAAGAAATATTTTTGGTTATCATGAGTAGGGTACGAAATGGGCCGCATATATCTATGTGTATCAAATCAAAGGGTTCATCACTTATAGAATCTGATCTAGGGAATGGGAGTCTATGATTCTTGGCACGCTGACAGGGATCACAAAGAAAATCTGTTGGAATATTTTTCCTTTGAATAATACGCATCTGATGTAATTTTTCTAAAGGAGCATGCCCAAGTCTGTTATGCCATAACATCAGATCACTATACACAAAACAAGTTTCTTTATTCATATGAACAACTGTTTCTTTTTACAATCACCAATGTAGAAAAAATCATCTATTTTTCTAGAATAAAAACATAAAGCCCTTGTACTCTATCCCTAGTTGATGTATTTTCTTGGACTTAAGGTCCTGCAAATAACACATATTGGCATGAAAGATCAGGCATCAAGTTGTAGAAGCAATTTTCTAACAGACATAAGATTGTATTTAAAAGCAGGAACATACAGAACTGTTTCAGTTTCAAAGAATTAGTCAAAGAAATGTTGCCATGTCCTAATATTTTTCCTAAGTGGCCGTCATGCATAGTCACAGTAAGATATTAGAGACAAATTCATCTTTATCAAACAAGTTTCTGTCACCACATACATGATCAGTCGCACCACTATCTATCACCCATTGTTTTTCAAGATTTAAGAAAGCAACAAAGGTATTTTAGAAGAAATTTGAAAGGTACCTGCAAACTGATTATTATAATCAGTTTCTGATGCACCAATTTTGTTTTTGATGTAGTTGGTTAACGCATCCAATTGGTTTTTCAAATCCTGGGATAATAACATCTGCTTCCGGATTCGTTGAGGTTTCACCAGAAAGAACACCAGAAAGGGCCTTCCGTTCCTGTGGTTTGTTTTTCCAGTATGTAGGGAAAACTCCTTTGACCCAATAACAGTCGTTGTAGCTGTGACCATTCTTCTTGCAGTGAGAACACTTGAGATTCTTTTGTTTTTCAGTTCTTGGCATCTTGGTCTTGGTTTCTTGATCGGACAATTTGTAGCCAGTATTGGAAAGAACCAGATTGTCGTTTTCCATTTTCTTGTTTCTCTGCGTTTCTTTGTGGTGTTCTTCTTGTCGAACCATTGAGTATACATTGTCGATGGTGGGGAGAGGAGATAACATCAGGATGTTGCTGCGTATAGCTTTGAAGCTGCTGTTTAACCCCATTAGGAAATCTAGGGTTTGGTCCCTTTGATATATTTTTGCGAAACTGTCTGCGGTGCCGCAGGTGCAGGCTGGGAGATCCAACATCCTACGCTGTTCATTCCAGATTTTCTTCCATCTGGTGTAGTACTCATTGACATTTTCAGAACCTTGAGTGATTTGATGCGCTTCTTGTCTAAGTGAGTAGAGACGAACGCTCGACGATTCCTCAAATCTCTTGCAGAGATCATTCCATATTTCCAGAGCGGTGGGAAAATACATTACGCTCTCGCGAAGTGATTCACTGAGAGCCGCAAACAACCAACCCATCACCAGACCATTTGCTTTTTCCCAGCTTTTCAGTCTTGCACCGGTATAATCGCTTTTCTTTATCGAACCATCTACGAACCCTAGTTTAGATTTGGATCGTAATCCCACCATAAACGAAATCTTCCATTGGTGGAACCCTGTCCCGTTGAATTTGTGAGCTAGGGTTAAAATGGGACTCTCGGACGGGTGAACATACAGCGGATCATCCTTGATTTTTGTCGTAGTATCATCGTCGTCGTCAGCATTAGGGGTTTCTGACCCTAATTTCTCTGTGTCCTTTTCTTGTTTTTCGTCCGCCATGAAGAAAATGTTGGAGAACCCGATGTTTTTGGTTATCAGAAAATCAAGACCGAGAAAAGAAAAAAATGAATCTGGTGAAATCTATTGTATATAGTGGCATCTTTGTGTTTGGAGATTTGAGGAAAGACAGAAGATTGGGATAAAATTGCGGAATATCAAAAGATCGAAGAAGAATATGTGCGGAAGATCGAAGAAGGAGATGTGATAAGAAGATGTGCGGAAGATCGAAGAAGAAGATGTGTTTCGTTTCTGGTTTCCTCGTTGCTCTGATACCATGAGAAGAACAGAAACGATGCATAGTATATTGTATTGTATTATCCAGGAAGAAAGAATACAATATGAGTAACTTGGTATTCTGTACAGTATCTTTCTATATATCTTACTAGAATAACATACAACTCTATTTATACAGAATGGATACCAACGGGTAGGACTAACGGCTAGAAATATTACTAGCAGATATAACATATGCTAACAATCTATGATAAGATTTCCATGATATGGACATTTTCCACCTCAACTGCGCTCTTATGTAATGGGGTTTAAAGATACACAAGGTGATGGAAATTACGGACTTCGTGTTATTTCAAATGAGCATACAGTGATGAAAACCAATGGAGAAAGGTTGGAGCGTGCCCAAATGAATTGACTATGAATGTTGACTGGTGGAGACAAATTGTGGAACCCCAATAGAAAAACAAAGTCTACAACCGCACGGTTATTTACATTTAATGCTCATAATGTTAGTCTTTACATTTAGTTTGGTGGAACAAACAAGTAAAATGTTATGTTATTAGCGCGCATATATATGTTATCTTTACATTTAGTTTGGCGGAACGGGTAAGTAAAAAGATTATGTTATTAATGCTCATGTATTTGGTTTTTACATTTAGTTAGGTGGAAGACAATAAAAAGGTTATGTTATTAGTGGTCATATAAGTTAGTCTTTACATTTAGTTTGGTGGAACAGACAAGTAAGAGGTTATGTTATTAGCGCTCATATGTGCTAGTCTTTACATTTAGTTAGGTGGAACAGGCAAGTAAAAAGGTTATGATATTAGCGCTCATATATGTTAGTCTTTACATTTAGTTAGGGGAACAAGCAAGTAATAAAGTTATGTTATTAGCGCTCATTAATGTTAGTTTTACATTTAGTTCGGTGGAACAAACAAGTAAAAAAAGTTATGTTATTAGCCCACATATATGTTAGTCTTTACATTTAGGTCGATGGAACATGCTAGTAAAAAGGTTATGTTGTTATTGCTCATTTACATTTGTTAGCCTTTACACTTAGTTTGGCAAAACAGGAAAGTAAAAAGGTTATGCTATTAGCACTCATATATGTTAGTCTTTACATTTAGTTTGGTGTAATGGGCAAGTAAATCTATTATGTTATTAACGCTCATATATGTTAGTCTTTCCATTTAGTTTAGTGGAACAGACAAGTGAAAAGGTGTTGTAATGAATGCTCATATATGTTAGTCTATACATTTAGTTCAGTGGAATAGATAAGTAAAAAGGTTATGTTATTAGTGATCATTTAAATTTGTTTGTCTTAACATTTAGTTTGGTGGAACTGACAAGTAAATAAGTTATGTTATTACCGCTTATTTAATTTGTTCTGAACCAACTTTAGAACCAATTTATATTCACTAGTCTAATGATGGCTTGTAGAACTGTGGCGCATGTAAATACTACTACTCTAATTAAAGGGAATGTTATAGGGAAAACTAAAAGCAGTAAATACTATTAAACAGTTCTACAACGCACATAAATAAATATTTTTTACAAACAACAATTCTGTGAAAGTCTTACAAAAAGTCTAATATTCTAACACCTCAACTACGCTCATAACCATTCTCACCTGGATGCATCGAACTTGACCCCCTAGGCCTAACTCCTCTCGTGTGTTGACCTGTATAGTACCACTTCATGCCGCGATGAGGATTAGGGTTCACGCTCCCCGACCATCGGCAAGGGCCTCTGGAATGAGTGGAAGTGGTGCTGATGTGCATTATGGCAAAGTTGAAGCAGTGATCGAGCATAGAAGTGTAGCGGTGCCCCAAGTTGTGAGGAGAGTCGTGGGTTGTTCTTCGGGGCAAGGTCCATCGACCTTGGTGCAACATGATTACAGTACTACAAATTAAATTATATGTTATTTAATTGCTTAAGAGCGATATGTGAGATATATGCATGTGTTATGTGATTAATGTGTTCGGTTGTCAAAGCATCTTTAATTGTGCGCGAATGTCTATCGGACTAAAGTGGTATCGATTACCACTCAACTTTAAATACGAGCAAGATGGGGAAACATCATTACTTAATAAAGTTCAATGAATGTTATATATATTCCTAACCAATCTAATTAAGTGTAAAACTTAGGAAGAGAGACTTGGTATCATCAATCTCTAGAGCATGGACTTGAATATGAATATGACCTAGATCACTTCTAGGTATTGTGTAAGACCTTTAAGGCATCTACATGAAAATGTATTCTCCATAATCTAAGAGTAGATCTTTGGTAATTGATTAAGTTACATAAAGTGGTATATGATGTATGAGGAGAAAATCCAAGGTAGTCTCGAACTAGCTGGTTGCGCAGAGTGATCACTAGAGTGGAAACCCGGATCAAGTCCGTTCTTGGAAAATCCAATGAGACCGATAGGATCGTTGGTCAGATAATACCTGCTATTGGTACATGGCTCCAGCCAAGGACGTTTTTATTAGGCAAAAAGGATACCCCGTGATCTTCGGATCGACTGTACAAATTAGCTAAACGTTATGAATTATAAGGGGTGGTCCTAACATGACACCCAAGTGAGATAAGTGTAATGGTTAAATGGTTAATATTTCAAAACTGGTATGAGACTTGATAAATCCTCGTAAGCATGAGTAATGAACAAAGGGCCTTGAAGGCCGAGTAGTGAGTACTGTTCATAGGGAAGCAACTCTCGTTCATTGTTGTATTATTCGTTTATCGTTATGTGGATGATTTGTTGTGAATTATGGTGAATATATTGGATGGATTACTGCATGTTAAATTCCAGCATTTATGTTTATTATATACTTGTAAACCGGAATAGCATGAAATGAACTACATGTTAAGATGACCAAATGACTTAAGGCATCTAAAGAGTTCTAGGATCATGCTTTACACTAGTAGAAAATGAGGCTTTTTTGGCGTCACATTTTCGGTTCCTACCGTAACCACCAAAAATAACTCGCTGGGAACACATTTTTCGGCGGTTTTTAGAGAAACCGTCAAAAATAGGTCTTTTTCGGCGGTTCCAAAGAAACAACCGCCGAAAAATGTTAAGGATTTTCGGCGGTTCTTCGTTCTAAACCGCCGAAAAAGACCAAATTATTTTTTAAAAAATAAACAGGGTTTTTTCGGTGGTTCCTAGCTTAAGAACCGCCGAACAAGGGTCTTTTATTTCGACCCCGACCCGACAGACTTCATTGTTGTCGTTCTTCTCCTCTCACAAACAAAACTGCGCTCTCGCCCCATCAGTAGCCTCCACATCCACCGGCCTTTCCGTCCAATCTTCCGCCGCTGCCGCCGACTACCTGCGCTGCCACCGTCGTCCTCAGCGTCACCGTCGAGCTGGGCTGCGGTTCGACACAAACTGAAGCCGCTCCAGTCCAAAAATAGGTATTTTATACCGAATTTGAACTTTTGAATTCCTGTTAAATTGAGCCTTAATTTGTTGTTTAAGTTTAATTTTTGTTTGATTTATGTCATCTGGAGTGTAGTAGATTGATTGGTTTGATTGGAAATTGTAAATGTGAGTAATTTTACAAAATAATGCATATGCCCGTAAAGTGTTCGAAGAAATGGCTGAACCGATTTCAGTGACTTTTTTTGCTTTATTACCATTGTTTATGTGAATTAATAACGTGTAAGTGTCCTTTATGAACTGTCGGTATGAATTAACATTAAAAATGTTGATTTATAGTTACTTGTTTTTATGTTTTGATTTTCCATAAGTCATAGTATTGATTATATTATAATGTCAATGAATTAGATACTATACAAGTCGTCGGTCTATCTACTCGCGTCAGCTCCTCACCGCCTACCCTCACCGCCCACCTCTGCTACTCCCATCCGCCCTGTTATCTCCCTCTAAGTTCCACCTGCTCCTCGTCCTTCCATTCACCCTCATATACGGTATACATATACCAAAGACAGGTTAGTTTTATTTTGTCAATTAACCTCAATCATTTGTCATTTATCATGATTGTTTGTTTAATTAGTCATTTATATGTAATAGTTAGTTTATTAATTATACATATAGTATATTAACACAATAAAATAACAAATATATATATTATAGATGTATGTATATACATATCACCAAGTAGTACATATATATTATATATAGACGTATATATACATATAAGTCAACCTACTAAATATATATATATATATATATATATATATATATATTATTACAGACTCGTCGTGCAAGAACCATATCATTATATCATTTTCCAAAGATAGTTTCGTTATTGTTGTTTTTATATTTATTATCTTAAATATAAGTTAATTTATTAGCGTTATCAATATATTTTTGTAGATATTTTTTAGCTTTAACTTTCATTTGGTGTTTGTAGAATGGACCGTGAATGGATGAACGGTCAACGAGGCAATTATTTTGAATCAAAAGTGGATAATGAATTTTTCAAAGTAGCTCTCGATCATCAGAAAAGGATGAACGAGACACACATTCCCTGTCCATGTGCACAATGTGAACTTTGCAATAAGTTCCCTAACCTACATACAATCAGATTTCATCTATCAAGGCGTGGATTTATGCCGAACTATAAGATATGGTTTTTGCATGGTGAGTCATTAGAAGCCAATAGCAGGGTGCAAACTTCCACTCAACCGAACAGTGAACCAAAAATGGTTATAGACGATACTACATTTCCTAATAATACATGTGATCTGAGTGACACTGATATCAACGACGACAGTAATAAGATTGAACAACTGGACTCTATGCTACAAGATGTTGAAGATAATTTCACAGACAAGCTGGCTGAATATCAAAGATTACTTGATGCATCACGTTCCCCTTTGTTTTCCGGATGCACCAAATTTACAAAGTTGACATCCGTGCTGCATTTGTTCAATCTTAAAGCAAGATTTGGCTTGAGTGATAAGAGTTTTACGACAATACTAGAACTATTCCACGACATGCTTCCAGATGATAACAATCTTCCTACTTCCACTTATGATGCAAAAAAGTTGATGTGTCCTATGGGTGTGGAGTACGAAAAGATACACGCATGTCCAAACAGTTGTGTATTATACAGAGGAGAAAATAAACATTTGAATGAGTGTCCAAAATGTCATTTGTCACGCTATAAACAGAAGGACGGTCAATCATCCAATTCTAAGAAAAAAGTCCTCCAGCAAAAGTCATTTGGTATTTACCCATAATACCAAGATTCAAACGTCTTTTTGCAAATGTCAGAGATGCCCAAAATTTAAGATGGCACGCAGAAGGAAGAAAAAATGATGATAAGCTGAGACATCCAGCTGATTCACCACAATGGAGGACAATCGACAGAAGATTTCAAGATTTTGCCAGTGACAGTCGAAATTTAAGACTCGGGTTATGTACGGATGGGATGAATCCTTATGGCAGTCTAAGTAGTCAGCACAACACTTGGCCCGTTCTATTGGTGATCTACAATCTTCCCTCGTGGTTGTGTATGAAGCGAAAATACATAATGTTATCATTGTTGATTTCTGGACCTAAACAACCAAGACATAACATCGATGTATACCTTGCACCGCTAATTGACGATTTGAAATTGCTATGGAATCAGGGGACAGTGGTTTATGATAGTTATGCCAGACAAAACTTTACACTTCGTGCCATTCTTTTTTGCACAGTGAATGACTTTCCAGCGTACGGGAACTTATCTGGATACACAGTAAAAGGCGCATTTGCTTGCCCAATATGTGAGGATGACACTTGTTCTGATCGTCTACAGTTTTGTGGAAAAAACGTCTACATGTGTCATCGTAGATTATTGCCATTAGCACACCCGTACCGTAAAAAGAGGAAGTTATTCAACGGAAAGACTGAGACATGTGTTGCTCGTATACCTCTGAGTTCTAAAGAGATTTATGAAAAGGTGAAAGACATTGACAATGTTTTCGGTGTTCTGTCCAAGTCTACCAAAAAAAAACATCTGGAAAAAATGTTCAATATTTTGGGAACTTCCGTATTGGAAACATTTATCTGTTAGGCATTGTCTTGATTTCATGCATATTGTCAAAAATGTTGGTGAGGCTGTTGTTGGGACTTTGCTTAACATACCTGGGAAAACAAAAGACAGAATAAAGGTTCAAAAAGACATGTAAGCTATGGGCATACGTGAGGAGTTGCATCCCCAAGAAAGAGGCAAACAAACATTTTTACCTCCAGCATGTTACACTTTGTCTAAGAATGAGAAGATCAGCTTTTGTAAATGTCTTCATTCCCTTAAGGTTCTTACGGGTTACTCATCTAACTGGAAAAGTCTTGTGTCAATGAAGGATTTGAAGTTGATTGGGTTGAAGTCTCATGATTATCACATTCTGATGTTGCATCTACTTCCTATTGCCATTCGAGGTATATTGCCGAAAGATGTGTGGAATGCAATTACAAGACTATGTTTCTTTTTAAATGCAGTGTGCAATAAAGTCGTGGATACTGATACACTAGACAGTCTGCAATGTGATGTTGTTGTTACGATGTGTCAACTTGAAATGTATTTTCCACCCTCGTTTTTTGACATCATGATCCACTTGGTTGTTCACATTGTAAGAGAAATCAAATTATGTGGTCCTATATATTTAAGATACATGTATCCATTTGAGAGATACATGGGAATCTTGAAGGGAAGGATGAGGAATAGATATCGACTTGAAGGCAATATCATAGAAGGGACAATAACCGAAGAAGTGACAGAATTTTGTACTGAATACTTGAAGGGAGCTGTAGCTATTGGAGTGCCACAACCGAGACACATAGGAGGGACAGAAGGTCAAGGTGTTATTGGGAAAAAAATTGTGGCAATTGATTCATCCTCAATGGAGTCTGCACATCTATTCGTTTTACATCACCTTGAGATTATTGAGCCATTTTTTGAGAAACACATGACTGCACTAAGAGCTCAATATCCTGGGAGGAATATTATTTGGTTGATAAAGGAGCAAAACAAGACCTTTGTTCATGGTTTAGAGATCATGTCATGAAGCTTGCATCACTAGCGCCTGATAATGTAAGTGAAGAGCTCCATTGGTTAGCCTTGGGACCTGGTTCCACTTGTATATCTTATGAAGGGTATGACATCAATGGGTTCACCTACTGGACAAAACGGCAAGATGATAGATGTTTAAACCAGAATAGCGGGGTTAAAGTAGAAGCAACAACAACTGAGTATACCAGAGGTGATCCAGCTTCAACGATTTCAACCTCGAGGTTGTATTATGGATTCATTGAAGATATTTGGGAGCTTGATTATCAGTTTCAAAAGTTTGTTATTTTTAAATGCAAATGGGTGGATAACAGAAACGGTTATCGGGTTCACGATGGGTTTAACTTGGTTGATTTATCACGCCTTGGTCATATACAAGATCCGTTCATATTTCCCAAGGATTGTGAACAAGTATTTTACATAGAAGATCCCATCGATTCCAGGTGGTCAGTTGTATTACCAGGGAAAAGATTTGTCAACATTAATGCTGATCAAGATGTTGATGATGATGAATTAATGTTCGATGAGACACCACCTTTTTCTACCAGTATTCCTGTCACAGACATTGTTGATGTTCCAGACGATGTAGTGTATACTAGGTCTGATCACGATGAGGTTTTATGGGTTGAAAACCATAAATGGTGTGTTTAGTTGTTAGGTAATTAAAAATATATTTTATTGTTTGTTTGTTCATTAAATAATTTGTTGAAATATTAACGATGTCGTATTATGTATTCAATACATTATTTGTTGTGTTTTGATATACGGTTGTTTATCTTTGCAGATAGTTAAATGGATGATATGGATGACCCGATCGGCGAGTTTTTGACAGAGGCATCCCGACCAAAGAAGAAGAAAACACGTGGAGGGAAAGGTCACAGGCCCGAGCTGATGAGGGGGGTAATGGCGTGGATGAGATTACTCCAGCCTCTGTGCCAGCTGAGGACACAGAGGCTGGACCTTCTGGATCACAAATCCAGCTTCCTAGGACCGTAAAACCTCGAGGTCCGACGAAAGCTCTCAGCAAAAAAGATTGAATCAAAGCCGTTACAGTTTAATGCGTATCTACAGCCGATTGGGGAATGGGCTACAGACTTCACTACAGAGCTAGGCATCATTGTGCGAGAGTATTGTGATATTACTCTCACCTGGCCTCAAGTTGACGAAGGACTAAAGAAATAGATGTTTGAGATCGTACAGGTAAATAAACAATAGTTAAAGTATTATTTTTATACAATTTGTAGGTATCCATAACTAACATTTGTTTCATTTATGGTAATATGCAGAAACGATATCAAATACCTGCAGGAAGTGAGTACTACTCCATGGTCAAAATGATGCGCAAGAAATTTTCAGATCATAAGCATGATCTGGTTAAGTGGTTTATCACCAAGAAGCTTAAGAGGCCGGACGGCGACACATGCCAGCCTTGGGAGATTTACACACCAATAACCAAAGAGAAGTGGCAGGAGTTCTATGATAAGAAGATGGAGACAAAGGTATGTATTAACTTTTAAATAATTAATTATTATATAAATATATATTTTTGAGGTATTTATTTACATATGTATATTTTTGGTCATCTTAATTGTATGTTTATTTGATAACAGGAGTACCGCGAAGCCCAATCCGCGAATGCGAAGAAGAATGAATATCATCACGTGTTGGGTGCGAAAGGGGTTAATAGAAGAGTGCCTGAATGGGTGGCAGAAGGAGAGTTGCCATCAGATATGAGCACTCTTGATGAGCACCAGCTACGGGGTACGTTTTGGAAGCTTTCACGTACTAAGAAAGACCCGAAAACTGGAGAGCGTTTATATCCCTTCGAGAAGACGAAGGAAATTGTTGATAAGATGGTAAGTACTTTTCTTTTTACTTTCAAATTTTTTGACAAATTTATTTTTATCATCTTAAAATTTAATTAACTGCTTTCTACATTTAATTATAAAGGGTGAGCTGAATGAACAAGTTACCCAAGGGACTTGGGTACCTGATCGACATGATGACCAGTTGTCTCGTGCGCTTGGAAAGAAAGATCATCCAGGCCGAGCTGTGGGGTTAGGGGGGTTAACATAGGGATAAGAAAACTTTTTGGTAACCCCGGGTCAAGGAAAGGGAGTAGTCAAGGACAGACAATTTCTTACGAGCAGCATATGCGTGCCATTAATGACATGAGAGAGCAGTGGAAGAAGGAGATCTTTGATGAACTACGTCAAGGCAGTCGTGCATCCCAGCCTATGTTCCTGCTTCTGATCCTTCTGATCCTCATGCTTCTAATCCTTCTTGCCCCAGTTTTCATATGATCCTCTCTCATACCCAAGAAATGATGACCCTACTCCTGCTGGAGTGTACACAAGTGTGGATTCCAATGACCAGTATCCTTACGCTTATGTACAGGTAATTTTTTATACCTTTAACTGTTCTATTAGTTGTCATATCTTTTATTACATATTTTTAGTTCAACATCTACTAATCTGATGAAATTGTAGGACCCGATAAACTGTAACCTCCTGCTTCCATACAACAATGAAGAAATATGTGTCGGAAGGGAAGGGTGTACTCATCAGGCCCTAATGAGTGACCCATGGTACCACTGAAGCCGTATCACGGGAGAGTCTCTGTGGACGAACCGATTTATAAGGTTCCTGATCTACCGCTCCCTGTACCTACGGAGGAGTACATCACAGTTCGGTCTGCAAAGGGTGCATTCGTTCAGTGGCCCATTCGTCTGATTCAGAAGTGTGTGAAGGTATGTCTAATACTAACCACTAGTGTAGTTATTATTG
This sequence comes from Limonium bicolor, assembly GCA_023374045.1. NCBI lineage: Eukaryota > Viridiplantae > Streptophyta > Magnoliopsida > Caryophyllales > Plumbaginaceae > Limonium > Limonium bicolor. Next base: position 220,353,461 of record CM041781.1, read on the forward strand.
TTCATTATGAATATAGTATGTGTGGATGCTCAGTTCATGACTAGTATTGAATGTCGGTTGTAAATAGGCATTAGAAGGAAATCTGCATCTCCTGAGAAAAAGAAGTCAAAGATTGGATCCTCTGAATACAAAGCATCCACCAATGTTGTTGAAAGAGAAAATTTGGTGGATGATTCCGTATATGCACGCTTGGGGCCAAACATGAAATGCTTGCATGATATAATCCGCGACTTCCCAGATGGCAGAAATTCTATCCTACTCAGTTTTGACGATGACCTTCTTCACTACGGACGAACTCTAGAAATCGACATGTGGACGACTGATGTTAGGGACATCCTAAATTTGATTGGGTGCCTGTTGCAGTGATGCATTCATTTATTCTGTAAGTATTAGTTTTGTTTTATAATTAAGTTATAAATTGATGTTCTGAAACAATGTTAATTAATTTTATGTCTTTTTATTTATGAACAGGTTTTTGCATGACAAAATGCAATCTTTTGCCCTTACCAAGTATGGATTTTTGTGTCCTGAAAGAGCATCATTCACTGCTCTGAAGTGCGATACAGAAATGTAAGCTACATACAGCGTGCGATGGTTAACAGCATCAGAGCGAAAAATATCTTATGCTACCTTATCATCAAAAGTATTAACTTCTGTTTATCATTTTAATTTGAATAAATGTTGTAGTTATCTGTGCATACATGCATTATAATGACATGTGAGTGTTTTGGTATTACACAGTGGCCATTGGGTTTTACTGGTGTTGTGTCTGGATCGTTCGCGGATACTATTTCTTGATCCGCTGCAAACCGGAAATCCAAAACATCAAGATAAAGCCACACCTTAGCATGTAAGTACATTATGAAGCAATTCTTTATGTATTTCAACTCCTTTAATTTAATTTTATTATGAATGGATATCCTAATTTAATTAATGTATGTTGATGATAATAATTATGCAGTGTGTATCAAGTGTTTTGATGGCAGAGCTTGGTGTAAGGTCAAAAAATTCCATCCAATGGACTTCAGTGAAGGTAAATGCGTCATCAGTTACTTGTTTATTATTGATTGGTTGTAATCACAAATAAATGTCTTATATAATTAGTTCTGTTCTTCCTGTGTTTAAGTGTTCACGTCAACCCGGAGGTTCAGAGTGTGGGTATTATGTCATGAGGTATATGCATGACATAGTCACCCTATTTGGTGAGATGGATGATCAGTTAGAAAGGTATATCGAAGTTATATTTATTTTTCAATTACTAATATAATTGTTTGATGATTAACCAATTTTGTCTTGTTTTGTTTTTCAAAGGTTTTTCCTAGTGTTGGAGAATATAACGCAGAAACCATCAACGGGATGCTAGAGGATTGGGCGGATTTCGTCTGCATGAATTTGGTTTGATTTTTGCTTTTTGTTCTCGAATTGTTATTTAGAACTTTCTTTAGACTTTTATGGTTAGATAGATTGTAAAAAATGACCACTTTGAGTATATTAGTGAACATTTGATCAATTGTGTATGTATATGGTCATTTGTGACTATGTGAATTGTGGTGTATGGTCATTTGTGACCATTTTAAATGTGGTGTGTATGGTCATTTGTAAGCCGTGTCATTATTTTTTGGATTTTTTTGACAATTTACTTACAAAGAGTGATGAGATCCTCTACCATGTGATGTAGAGAGATATGTGGACATATTTGGATGCACATTAACAGGTTTTGTGAAATATGTGGGATTATAAACGAAAACGAGAAAAACAAAAAAAAATGACATATTTTCGGCGGTTCCAAGTAGAAACCGCCGAAAATATATGCATTTTTTTCACATTAATTTTCCCTCTGTAGCTCATATTTTTCGACGATTTTGACCTAAGGAACCGCCGAAAATATATGCATTTTTTCACATTAATTTTCCCTCTGTAGCTCATATTTTTCGACGATTTTGACCTAAGGAACCGCCGAAAATATATGCATTTTTTCACATTAATTTTCCCTCTGTAGCTCATATTTTTCGACGATTTTGACCTAAGAAACCGCCGAAAATTGTAATTATGGTGATTTTACGAGTAGGGGTATTACAGAGATGACCAAATCCTTCGCTTGATTTTTATAGGCTAGAGTACAAATTCTTGTAAGGAGAGCATAGAATAGAGAGCACAAGAGAGACGGTATTCGTAAGGTTAAGCAGATTAAATTTTACATATATGTTAATCTGATATGTATATGTATATATGAGATTAGAAAAAAATATATAAGAATTAAAAGTGTCGTAGAAAATAGAAATCAGTAGGTAGCACGAGAGTTGAGCATATACACTTGAAGTGGTTTGAGAAGCAGAAGAGTACATATCCATGTGTACATACTTTGAGTGCGAAAATCCCGTTTTCTTTTCCGCTGTAATGCACTCCCCTAGCGCCAACTATATACAGATGCAGTCTCATTATTGTAATCTTATCTCTACAGTAGTAGTAAATTCCTGTCGTCTTATATTTATTCTCTTTCACCTCCCAAACTATCACTTCCTTCCTTCACTCTACCATCTCTCCCCCCTTTAATTCTAATCTTCATAATGCATCCTTCGAATCCATCCCCTGCTTCCTCCTCCTACGGCCGCCTCAACCACGAGTTCACTTCCATTCGCCCTCGTCCCCCCCGGCCAACTCACTTAACTTCAATCCTATTCCTCATCACCGTCTTCCTCCTCATTATCGCCGCTTCAATCCTCACTACTCTATTACTAACCCGTGAGAGTAGATCCAGTTCCAGTCTCCACGCTACAAAACCCATAACACGCGCATGCGGTGTAACTCGTTACCCAGACTTATGCGTGACTTCATTAGTTGAATTCCCCGGCGCAATGGATGTAACAAAGTCAAGTGAAGTTGTTCATTTATCAGTTAATATGACATTAGATCGATTCAAGTCAGCTTTATCAAAGTCGGTGGAGATTAGAAACTTTGAAATGGATTCATTGAGTCGTTCAGCTTATGATGATTGTGTTGAGCTTTTAGATGAGTCGGTGGAACTTCTTAGTTTGTCACTTGGTTATTATTATTTTGGGAGTAATAATCAGGTGAGTACCGTGTATGGGACAGCTATTACTTTTTCTTTCTTTTTACATAATAGTGAAGTGATTGATTGAAAAAAGAAATTTACCTTTTGGAGTGATGAGGTGGGGAATGAATTTGGCGGTTAGTGAGTCAAGTTTGATGAATTAATTCACGAGTAGGGTTAGTTGTTGTTACAGTCAATAGGGTAATTACTAATTTACTATAATCAACACCCTACCTACCTACCTAACCGACTGATATTAAACATGCAGGGTGGTGGTGGTGGGGCTAGCACCGACGATGTCATAACATGGCTAAGTGCAGCATTGACGAACCAAGACACATGCACGGAAGGACTGTCATCTATTAAGGGAAACGTGAGAGAAGAAATGACAGATAGAATGAGAGATCTTTCAGAGCTTGTTAGCAATTGTCTAGCTATCTACACTTGTCTTTACAGTAACGGTAACGGTAATGATTTTTCTGGTGTACCAATCGACAACAGACGGAGAAACGTCGTCGTACTACGGCAGGGGCACCGACTCCCTTTTTGCTGACAATACAGGTTTTCCAAAGACGGATAGGGAAATGTTGTTACTATTAGCACCGACGGCGGCGCCTATGGAGGAAGCGGATATAGTTGTGGCGAAAGATGGTAGTGGGATGGTTAAAACTATAGAGGAAGCGATTAAGAAAGCACCACAGAAGAGTAACCGACGTTTCATTATTCATATTAAAGCTGGAAGGTATGATCACCCACTCTTGGTTCCTTCTAAATCAAATTTATAAAGCACGCGGGCTGGGTTGCTCGTATGTAACATCACATGTGTCTTTTTGTTGTGTTAATTAATTTAATGGGTATGAAGAATAACTTGAAAGTTGAAGGAAAAAGACAAATTTATGGTTTATTGGAGATGGTAAGGAAGAACAGTCATCACAGGAGGAAAAAACGTTGCCCGTGATAATATTACCACTTTTCACACTGCTTCATTTGGTAAATATTTGTATGTATATATGGTATATTGCTGTTTTGGTCCCCCAACCAACCATATCAATCGATATCATTGCTGTTTTGGGTTAGCTACCTACCTACCAATTCTTTCTTTCAACTTTTTACTTTTCTGTGATATATATTAACTGTACGGTTTTTCTAAAAGAACTTAATTATCCTCATATTTGTACACTAATCAACTTCTAAAATTCACTGTTTAATTTGTATCCTCCCTAGCGGCTACTGGAACCGGTTTCGTAGCAAAGACATAACATTCGAGAACTACGCTGGACCCAACAATCACCAAGCAGTAGCATTACGAGTCGGCTCCGATCACGCCGTAATCTACCGTTGTGAAATCAAAGGTTATCAAGACACACTCTACGTCCATTCAAACCGTCAATTTTACCGTGACTGTGACATCTACGGTACAGTCGACTTCATCTTCGGCAACGCAGCTGTCGTTTTTCAACACTGTAACATCTACTCTCGTAAACCATTACCAAATCAGAAGATCATCACTATAACCTCAGAATCGAAAAAGATCCTAATCAGAACACTGGGATGTCAATCCATGCTTGTCAGATCTTACCAACTCTTGACCTCCAACCGTGAAGTTAACTTACCCTACTTTCTTAGGTCGGCCATGGAAACCCTACTCGAGAGTTGTGTATATGTTGTCTTACATTGGTGATCATGTTGACCCTAAAGGATGGATTGAATGGAACGCTACGATGCCAGTTGATAAAGTGTATTATGGTGAGTATATGAATGGTGGGGCTAGGGTTAATGTTTCGGAAAGGGTTCAGTGGACTGGATTGCATCTTAATATGACGAGACAAGAGGCGAGTAGATTCACGGTTGCGCAGTTTATTTATGGGTCTGTTTGGTTGATTCCGACGGGAGTGACGTTTCGATCTGGGTTAACTGCTTGACGTCCTCTCGTTCCTTTATTTGTAATTACTTCCCTTTATTATTTGTAATTTGTTGGTATACATGCATACCAACCTTAATTATACACAAATCAGGCAATGTGTATGCTATCAAAACAACATATTACTTTTGGTAAAGCTACAAACGAAACGATAAATAAACGCGCAAAGATCGATGTCATCCAACTAAATGTCATCATCACCACTTGCAAAAAACGAACATAATTTTATCATCTATACAAACCCTAAGGACAACTATATATGAAAACCCTCCCATCCTTATTATACTCTTTACTCAACAACTGCTACATATTATTAATAGAACAAAACCAATACCTTGAGACATAACACTAAAAAACAAAACAAAACTGTGCATCCATACTACTATACTCCACCGCAACTCACACCCCCCCCACTGTGTTGTTGATGACAAATTAAAGCCATGCATGTACCTCATACTGTTTTCTTTCTTCTCATCATAATCTTGATTCCAACATCTTCACAACAGAAGGTGCTGCTAACCCATATACAGATTTCTGCACAGCAACGGTACACACAAAACTGTGTCTACCACAAAAAGGTTCAACTATCCACCAAATGCATATCACACCACTCCACTTTTTCTGTAACTTCTTCGGAGTCTTCACAAAATTTTCTCACAAGGGCTTCGGAGTGCTTCATATTTCAGAGTCTTCAACTTCAGAGTTCAAAATAAAACTTGGAAATGCTAAACTAATATCCCTGCAAAAGTTCCAACATGCATAAATAATAAATAAGCTCCTACCCCATTCTTCTGTAGTTTTAAACGTGTTAATCAAACAAAATCCAGTACACACACGTACTTCAAGTAGGGAAGAGTCATATTCTTTATCAAAGACGGGTGTTTTGTCACAAGTCTTTCCATTCTTCAAGATCAATCTTCCCATCTCCCTTTGTATCAGCATCCATAAACGTCTATATAACAAAATGAAGATAGAGATTATCAACCATGAGAAATACTAACAGGAAACGAATACTAATTTGTATAGCAACTCCTATCGTGTAGGCATTCAGCTCTAACCTTGTCAACAATTGTCTCAACAACTTCGTCAGATAGAATCAGGTCCGATTCATGTAATAGAGCCACTACCATCTCCTTCAGCTATCCAATCATACAAAACATAAATCACTCTCATTTCTTACCCAAACAATTCATAACTTTACAACTCATTTGGACATACATACATACATACTACTCACCTCCTCACGTTCTATATAACCAGTTTGCCTCAGATCATATAGCCGAAATGCAACTGCAAACAAGAAATATAACCATCTTAGCACAAGGTGTGTATATGTGTTTCTAGTAGTTATTATGAATAATAAGTTAATTTGAGGGATAATTACAAGTAACAAACTCCTACTTAGTCTTTCAGGAAAAAAAAAAAGAGAGAGAGAGAATACAGCAGGGGACCCCCTGACTGAGTGGTATGAAAACAGAAAAAAAAAATAATGAAATGTGATCCAATGCTTCTTACAGGCAATCTTGCCATCGGCAGAAGCGTTTGGGTGGAAGACACCAAGAGATCTAACAAATTCCCCATACTCAATGACTCCATTGCATTTAACGTCAAACAGGTCAAATACCTGCATAGAAACACCAACAACATTAGATCTTGTTAACAGGGGACTTAAAAGCTGATTTCATTTTTTACAGAAAAGAGAAGGAACCAAACACATAATTACGGAAACTAAAATAAAAAACATATATGGAATTGTCAGAATGAATCACCAAACTCGCAAGCAAAAGAAACTTTGGAAAATGACAGCTTACACACCCTGTCTGCAAAGAGATTTCTTCTTTTGCTATTTCTGAAAAGAGCTAGCTGAAACTCCTCCTGGAAGGACAGCAAATTGCAAAAATTTAGGAAGAAAAAAAAAAAACACAGCAGCAGCAACAACAACAACAACATCAACAATTGATTTACCTATACAAACACTGATTTCATTGAGCTAATTATTCAAATAATACAAAATTGTACCTACCTTGTGAATAAGCCCGTCATCGTATATTGAACGACTCAATTTAGTAAACAACTCATGTAAGGCTTCGACTTCACTCACAGTGACTGCATGCCAAGATTGGTAAACACGGTCAGACAAGCACAATGAACAAGGTTACAAAATGGCTAGTACAATAAAAATGTACCGAGAAGTGTTTAATCAAAAAATAACTGTACAGAAAAACTTAGGGAAAGTTGCAAAGAAATGGTCAAATCAGAGAGATGGGATTAGAATTACTCAATGCTGCAAAGAATACTGGACCGTGAACACTTACAGGGTGTTTGAGAGGCAAGAGTGACAGGATCCTCGTAACCCGGGGTGGTAACTCTCTTTGAACAAAAGCAGCCCATAAAAGTTCAAAAAGATTACTTGTTCTAGGATATCTTTAAAAAGGTGCAACTTTGTATGCTACTTGTTACTTCTGCAATAAAGTTCAATAGAAACAAAATCAATCCTTAGTATTAGCATATGGTTACAGAAGCTGGATCAAACTTCTACATGTCATTCTTTAGGCTTCTCATACATATTACAAGAAAGGAGGAGAGATAATAAGACACAAATACTTGTTAACTATGCCCCACCAAGAAGAGAGAGTGCCAGACTCAGCTATTAGAAAAATAGTACCAAAGAAGAATAAACTCACAATAGTTATAGAACTAAGTGTCTCTACTGTAAAGCCAGTGATCAATTGATGAAACACAAACATGCGAACCAATACAGCAGAATGCCACAAAACAAACAGTGAATTCATGCTGGATCCCATTACTGACTAGAATTCAAGAAATTTTACAGCTTTCAATCGCAGAGATTCACTTTGATTTTCCTATGCAGATTAGGCCTTCTGGAAAACTAGTTGATAACTTGTTAAGGTAGAGCCAAAGAGTGGACGGATATCACAGAAAAATATAGAGACAATTCATTACTTTGATTATCTTACTGCCACAACAGCCAAACTGGGAAGAAACGATTCTTCCACCTAATAGAGCTTTTATGTGGTTCTTCTCCAGAAATCTACAATGGAGATTGCTAAGTCCATACAACAAACCATCACATCCAGACAGCAGTGCGATAAAACAAAAGGCTTAGCAAAATTAAAAGGAAGACAATAAGGGATGGTTTGAGCCCCCGAGAACTGAAGCATGAGAAGCAACACCGCCCACACCAGAGATCGTCACAACAGAAACTAGACACACAGAAGGTAAAGATCGCAAAAACAGTGAATAATTTCTTTTACCAGAAAACGAGCCATACCTCCTACCACATGAAAAACCAGAGCCTTGTTTTGGCCTTGTAGAACTCGATTTTTATGTAAGATTTTGGAAAGGAGAAAGAAGTTGTACCATGTGGGTTACACCACAGGATTATATTCTATCAATCCACTCCAATTTGGATCAGCATACGAAATCCAGTGACGAAATTCATCTTTAAACTAGAAATATCTTTGGGTTTTATTATCGTACAAGTTAACAACTCGTATGAAACAAGAAAGCACCTCCCCGAAATAACGGATGAATTTGGTAGGATACGGAAAATCAACAGAAAGTTCCAGAAGGGAGAGAGAGAGAAGAGAAATTCAGACATCAATGATATCATTTTCAAATCCACGAGGAAGGATATTCCACTTTCGGCGGATTAACGATCTATCCTTATCAAAAGAAACAGAACTGGTAAGCGGCAAATTCAGATATCATCGACAGAAAAGGAAATTCATCTCAATTAGGAAACAACCATAACAAAGTACAAAGATATCCATTGTCAAATCCGTACCTGATGAAAGCACGAAAGAGGGGGAAAAACATTAAAAATCATATATAATCTTACCCAAATATCCTATCGATAAGCCTTCCGAACTGCAATATCTTACAATCCAAACTTACGCACAGCATGCGGATATGGAAAGAGTGAGAAAGAAGGATGAACGGACCTGATATAGGTTGGAAATTGAATAAGAGAGGCGCGGAAATATGGGAGCTTGGCTACGATGCTATCTTGCTCATTTTATTATTAAACGATCAAGTGGGTTTTGCCAAAAAAGAAGCAAGTGGGGGGTTTTGAGGAAAAAAAAAACAAAACGACTGGGTTTTGTCTTACGTCGTTGTCTCGGTCTTCCTATTAGTATAAATGATGTGGACGTGGAGGAGATGGGAAAAAAAGATTAAAAAAAGTTATGATATTACTCCTTCATTTTATTAGAAAATATATATATCAGTTCATTATATTGGCTGTGAATTTTGATAGTTTATGGTGAATTGACTTGAATTAACTATAACTGTTCATTACGTATTAATAGAAATAGTTAAGTGACAATAAAATAATAAGTTATAAGCTGTTAATCAAATATTATCTTCCAAATGTTCAGATCAAGCGGTATTTTCTTATAATCATAGTTTCATGAAATAACTTACTTATCAATATTTTAAAATGTATTTTGAGATGAAATTTATCAGAAATAGGTTAAAAGGATATGGGACAAAATGTGACAAGAAAGGAAAAAAGTACAACAAGTAGCATATAGTAAATGATTGAAAGAACTCGGTGGGCTGAATATGCCTGGCTGTCTCCCTCATCCGCTATACTCGAGTCAGAAAAAGACATCAGTTGGAGCTTTCGTCCCATGTCACTCTTTCTTAGGAGGCTTCTCACGAAACCACGACAGCTCTTTTCTATACCAGCTAGCTGCAGCTAACTTCTAAAAACTCTTCGCGCGTTTCTATATTGTTCATCACGTCAGGAGATGCTCCGATAATTTACATTTTAACTTTATGAGTTACTTTAAACTCTTAATTACTAGTATTATAGTTCTGCTTAAAGTTACTTATTATTCTAATTTCAGTGACATCACGTTTCTCATGTGAAACTATTAATATAATTTTGTATCAAACAGAGACCAACTTTATAGCGTGTATGCGTTCTATAATGGAACAATTCAATGTACATGCTGTATAATATTCCTTATTGTTCCTAATATAAGATATTTACTATATCCCTTTTTTTTCATAAAACAAGATAAATTTCAGTTAGAGGAAACGAAGGTCAAATGACGATAAATTTTGAAAGCAAGTGAATTAGGTTAAGCGCAAGAGCTCATCAGAATATATAGGAAAGCGTAAAAGAAAATAAAAACTGTTATACTATATTGGGCAAATAAAACGTGCATCAAATAACGGTTTTATACTTATCTCTGGCAGAGCAGAGCAGAGCAGAGCATATTACGTGCATGATATGAAACATCACGCATGCCACCATGGCAGCAAACAAGGGACTCAGGTATTCTCAAAAGCAAAGGCCAAAGAAAGTTCTTTCCCTTGTTACAAGTAGAAGGAAACTTGTGGGCTCACTCAACCTGTAAGCAGAGTGGTGTGTGTTTAGGTGTAATGAGCAACAAGTTGTACAAGAGCAATGGATTAATCGGAGTACTCTTTAGGTTTTTTTCCAATGGGTTTTGCCAAACATTTTAATAAGGCTCCGATGGTCGGGGAAGTATGTCCAGGGTGTATTAGTTTTGAATCTTACTTTATCAATAATAAGCCTAATGGCATCTAATTATCAAAAAAGAGAAGGAAACTTGTGGGACTAATGGGAGTATCACTAAGCGGAAGACAAGTTCTGTCAAAAACAACAATAAAAATCAGCTTTCTGGAATCATCTTTAAGGATAAATTTCACTCCTTAAGATAAAAGCTAAATTTGTGGGACTAATATATATGAATATAATCTCGCAAAATACAAAGCATCAAGAATTGAGAAAGAAGACGAGAGTAAGGATGTAACGTGATGGCAAAATCAACCATCACCGGAAGAACAAAGTCATTCCAGAAGAGGAAGAGTAAACTAGCCAAATCACTGTAGGAGATCTTTGTTTCAGTATGACAATTATTGTCAGCCTGAATTACACAGGTGGTATAGTCAGACATGCGTCGGTCTAACCAAGAACAAGAGACCACGTGGGAGGCAACAGGCCAACATCACCGAAGTCTCAAAATTTATAAATTGGGGTGATACAGAAAAGTTACAATTACAATTGAGAGCTCCAGAATAGTGAATACTCAGTGTTATAAATATGAAGACGGTTTTCAAAGTATTGCTTTCGGCTTTGCCATTGGGCGAATGTGAAGTGACTAACTCTTTAGCCCATGTAAAAATGCCAACCAACGGCAGAAAAACCAGTGCCAAGGGAAGAGCATAACACAGTTCGATGATGTAAAAGACTTCTACATATGTCAGCAAGCAAACATAGACAGTTTGAAAAGAACGAGGATCAGGAGAATTAATTACTTGTATTTGCGAAAAATCACTTAAATTGGTTAGTATCAGTTCAGTAAAGCTTACAACAATGAGGTGAGGAAACACGATAAACAGAATAACCAATGATGTATCATGGAACATAGGAACAGCAAGGTTCACTGGAGAAAGAAAAAAAAAAAAAACAAAAGCAAATTACCAGAACATTTCACCATATGGACCCAACTCATCCTAAAAACTCCATCCATCAAGCAATGCTTGAACAAGAGGCGTACACTTATCAGACATAAAACACCAACGGATCACAACCCTCCAAAAAAACAAAAAGCTTACAGAAAAGCCGCCTGCAAGCACCCCACACAAATTTCTAGGTGCAGAGATTGGGAATGCAGTTCGAATTATCAAGATTTTGTTGCTCCTTCCAGATTCTACCAGTGACTCGGAGCTTCAACTCCTTCCTGTCTCCGCCAGAGAAAAAAGAGCCATATTCCGCTGAATGATCAGCCCATCATGGCTGTCCCTCACTTTTCGGTGGCTATCTCTGATGCTCCGAGGTGGACCCTCCCAGATGAGCTTCCTTCCATTGGCCCCTACCTCAAGGCTGTACGTGTAGTTTCGAGCTTCGTTCTCATCTCCCATGAATCGCAGGAAGGCCATATACACAGGGGCCATGCCGAGTTGGAAGGCCTCAAAGTGGAGGCAAAAGTATTGATCAAAACAATGGAACACCTGGAGAAAATAAAATATGGGAAAAGGAGCCAATGATAATTACATACTGCGATGTTCAACAAACAGTCCATGTTTAATTCCAAACTGGAACAATTCTGAAAGGAAAAGAAAAAAAAACTATAATAACAGAAGCACAGGTTTTATTTCCAACGCAATCAACTAAAGCAAATGACATTAGAGGGGGGGGTTTTTTTTTTTTTTTTTTTTAGGGGGGTTAATCACCAGAATATTTCTGGTGTTCGACAAGAGAACCACTTTAGCTTGAAATTCCCTCTAAACAAAATATCACACTTTGCACAAAAGCAAAAAGAAAACAAAAACTTACTGTCAACATCCAAGTGGCATTTTCCACCTCACGCGGATTTGACTTTACATAGCGATGATTGAATGTGCACCCCTTGTGCATATCTACCTTGTGATCATCTCTCAAATGCGCAACCAAGTATGGGATATCCCCAACAACAGAGCACTCCGACCCAGCATATGGACAACTATAGGGTCGAAAGTTGCAGACTAGCTCGTGTTTAAGCTTGCTGTAATAGGGGAAAATCTCTGGGCAACCCAGACTGTAATATTTACAAGGAAATTCAAGCGACTCCGCAACCTTTTCCAGTGCTAGACATCGAATGTCACCGAGTTCCTGCCTACAAGTGGGGCACCGGTTTTGTACTCTTGTTTTGCAGGTTGAGCAAAGGGTATGTCCATTGTGGCACTGGAAAAAACCAATTCAAGCTCAAAGTTTATATAAATTTCACATGATTTATAAAATATGGCAGTTAGCTCATTAACCACCCTATATATCTTAGAGCAGCACATGTCAATTATAGCACTTTGATAAAGTTCAGAAGGATAGTAGCTGGGGCATTAAAAGTTAGTTGCCCTCACTGTAGATCACATTAAAACATAACCATATAAACATCGGTGGATTAAAAGCATTAATATGAAAGTGAAATTTTCAAGAGAAAAGATCTCTCAGGGTTCCACAAAAAGCTATATTTCCTTTTTTTTTTAGATGAATAGCTACATTTCTAAGCTTAATCGTGTACTTTACAACACCCATTCAATTCAGGATTGCAACAATCAGAAGATTTGCTCAGGTGACTTAATAGTACTATAAGAGCCTGGATAGAATGAAGAAGATTCTTAATTTCTGATTATTGCCACAAACGAAATATATAGGTCTCGCCAATAATGCAAGTGTAAAAACCTTATAGAGACTGTATTTGATACAGCATATATGTAGTTCAAGATAACAGATCCAAAGGTTATGTTAGCCTAAACTGATAGAGAGGAAACTGACCATTTTCAAATAGATATATAAATGGAATTGAATTGCTAAGAGATATATCTGCTTCCAATTACTGCGAACCATGTTTGATGGGGCAGCAACAGAATAGCAAACAAACGACGGCTACATTATGTATTACTTTTAAGCAGCAACCTCTCAATCAGTCTAACGTCACACACTCCATTTCTCAAAGTTCAAAGATTAGCATTCCAAAACACATTAGGAGCGTAATGCCTCCATGCGCATGAAATCTTCTTAGCAATTGGAACCAACTACAAAGAGCTGAGCGCCCGTGTCCACCAGTACCAAAGATTTGTAATCTTAGACATAGTATACCAAACGAGAACGAGCGGACTCATACTCACGCAAGAAGCGCAGAGTTCCGATGTCACATACAGTGGAATTATGTTAAGGGAACACATCAATTCCACAAATCAAATCTATGAAGACGGATCACCAAAAGAAAGCAAATTTGACAAGAAGGAGAGTCGGAAAAACCTGGTGGATCGGAGGGTACATAGAATTGGTACAGACGGGGCATTCAAGCAACTCATGAACACTGGTAGCCGGGGTGACCGCAGTTGACCCGATGATAGTACTCCGTGGTTTGGCCGCCAACTGGTGATCTTGGAGATGATGGAAGTTCGGCAGCCGTTGAAGGTGAGGAATATCTTCCTCATCTATACCATCCATGGAAGATACACACTCAACGCTGTTATCCGACTCCATTAGAAATTCTCTTCTATTTTCAGAATTCACAAACAAATCAAAACCCCTTTCAAAAGTAGATCAAGAGTTTTTCTCTTTATTCGGGCCCGACGCCCCGTCGAACACCAGAAACACAAATGCAAGACCCCAATTTTTAATTTCAAGAAACCTGTCACTGTAGATGAAGGATTTCTTTAGCAGTACTTCGGTTTCAACTCCCGATTTAGCATAGAAGGCCGAGGTTAGAAGATGGCGTCAAGTGTAACTCACGGACAGAGGAAAGTGAAAGAGATCGAGCGAGACAACAGCGGATTAAGAAGATGGAAGGGAAGAGAAATCAGAAATGAAACCAAAACGATCGATCCCGAAGGAGGAACCTAACAGCCCTCCATGGAAAAAGAAGTTTTCTTCGCTTCATCACTCCTCTTTCTACGAGCAAGTGTATCTATGAGGAGATCAAGGATCGCCGTTCCTTTGCACTTTTTTTGTGTTAACACGTTGAAATCAAACGGTTAGAAGAGTTTCTCTTCAGATTATTCTTTTTTTCTTTGTTGAAGAGAGGGTTCAGACTTCAGAGCTCTCATTATTCTTTAATACTCCCTCCGTCCCTGTTTGACCTTCGACATGTCGTTTGACTTCAATATTTAACATATAAGATGATATAATTTTACAAATCTAAGTTTTGCAATGGAATCCTTATGTGAAAAACTATATGTTGTAGAAATTTGTTTTATAAAATTATTTTATCTTATATGTTTAATATTAAAGTGGAAAAACGTGCCAAAAAGTAAACAGGAAGGGACGGAGGTAGTAATTTTTATTCACTGCCCTTCTCATTATTCTGTCTCTTGTCATTATTCATTCTTTTCCTGAATTAATTACAGTTAACACGTTTGCATTCTTTTTCTTTTTAATATAGCATCCACGTTTTTTAGGTGAGAGAATAAAGAGGAAAAAAGAAATTAGAATAAATGTGACAGAGTGGATAGTGAATAGGGATGTCAATCTTGACCCGAATCTGAAACCCGACCCGAAACTGGCCCGTAAAAAGTCAGGTTCGGGTTGAGAACCCGAAAAGATTTTTGGGTCGGGTTGGGTCATTGAAACCTGCTTCGGGTTTAGTTGAACCCGTCAACCTGTAACCTGAAAAAATGTAATTAAAAATAGAAATATTTCATATTTAATGACTTAAATTAATGTTTAATGATTAATTTATGACTAAAATAACATTTAATCAGTGATTTATGATTAAATATAATACATAATAATTCATTAATATTAAAGTATTATATTTATTTATTAAAAATCAAAAAATTTAAAAATAAAATAAATTTTTGAAAAGACGGGTCGGGTTCAGGTCAACCCGCTCCGGGTTTGGGTTGAAGAAATATAACCCACTACGGGTTCGGGTCGGGTTCGGGTTGACCTAAACTATTTTTGAGTCGGGTTCGGATTAGGCTCAACCCGACCCGAAACCCGATTTTGACACCCCTAATAGCGAATCTAAAATCAACATATCTTCCCTATACTACACATGTACATTACACATATAAAATTTGTACATTATTTATATAACAAATATTGTACACAAAAATAGTATTTTCAGTATAATTGTTTATTGTACAAGTTTTTCTTATTCATTGTACATGATTTCTTTGTTGGTTGTACAGTAAATGTAGCTATTTTTTACTACATACATGTAACCAAGAATTTGTCATCTAAACCGGGGGTACACTGGACTGAATTACTGGTTTATGCTTTAAGTAGGGGCAAAACATATTATTGAAATAAAGGTTATAGTGATACTAAAATTTTATTAGTGTTAGGCTTTGTTCGATAACGAGAGTGTGAAATTATAGTCTGCAAATACGCAGATTGGTTACAATTCGTGATGAATTGCTAGGATTAATGTAAGTTACGTTGTGATGTGTTCGAAGGTCGCATTTGGCGAAAAGTTTGTTCTACATCATCAAAGTACGTTTATACCCTTCGTTTTTTTCCAATAAAGTAGCGGGCACTGAAACCGTTCTTTGTTTCATCCTCCACACTCCAGAATCATACTTCGGTCTAGCTTGTAGCCATGCTATCATCAAGTAGTGTAAGTGTGTGCGTAAATTCGATTGGTATGCCGGTTTCCATAGCTAAGACACCCACTTCTTCTGTTTCAATTCTAGGGTTCATCTAGCGTCAATGATAGTGTAATGATTCGGCTTAACACTACGATTATCAAGCGCCCTTTATGCTGACACCAATGTTTCTCTTCATCTCATACATTGTTGATAACTTCGGTCGACTTTTCTACAAGTGTAATTTATGTGATTTCTTCAAATGGTGGACCAAATGCCATCAACCTACCTCGCACTCATCAACCTAGTCAAGGCGAGTCAACTTCGCCAAGGGAGCGACCATATCTGCTAGGGAAGCTTTGGGAGTCTTTTCGTAGTTGTGTTGAGGACTGACGAACATGTAGTAGACTTGAGGCAGACTATTACATCTCAAACGGGAAAATTCCAGGAGGTCCATGACATATATCTTCGTCTTATGCTTGAACTAGAGCGCATGGGTCAGAAACTAGTGAACTTGATACTCTGTGTAGGTCTAAGTAACACCTCACTTTTCTAAGGTCTAACAGTCTTATATTATAATTTAAACTTTCACAGTGGTAGTGGAACTACATGGAAAAGGCAACAAGATGTGGACATGCTTTACAGTCTTAGGGCATCATTAAAAAACGAATGGAATCCTACCAAATTTTAGAATTGAAGCTTGAGCTGGATCAAGTTGCATGGCAATTTTCGTCCCAGGGGTCCCTTGACCGATGAAGGTCTCGTAACCACGAGCTTGATGCTCTGCTTCTAAAGGAAGAATCACGACTTGCCTAACGTGGGCATTACCGCTGGCTCAAGGAAGGTGATAGGAATTTTACCTTCTTTTTTAATAGAATTCACTCTATAATGAGGAAGAATACTATCTACGAATAGGTTAATGAGAATGGAGACAAGAATTCGGATTTGAATGGCATAGAGGCTGCAGCTAGACATTACTTTAAGGATTTATATCATACTACAATCCAACCACTCCCAACCCTTACCTTCCGGCTTGTGTTGAAAACCGAGTTCCCACGGACAGTCGAGAGTTGTTGGGTAGAACTTATACCAAAGAGGAAGTAATTGTGGCATTGAAAGGGATGCACCCAAATAAACCTCTAGGGGAAGATGGAACAAATGGAATGTTTATCAAGTCTTTTTTGGATGTGGTTGGTAAAGATCTTGTTAGTAGTGCAGTAGAAGTTTTGAATACAAGCTTTATGCCGAGTGGACTTAATCATACTCATATAACACTCAACTCATACCCAAGAAACTGGTGCTACCTCAATGGAAGACCACTGACCCATTTCCTTGTGTAATACTCTCTATAGGATTATTTTCAAAGTCCTTGTGAATCGAAAAAAAGATGTTATAGAATATGTTATATCATAGGATCAGGGTGTTTTTATTCCGGGGCGCCTTATTTTTTACAATATCATCATTGCCCATGAACTTATTCATATGATGAAATCTTCACGTGGTTCAAACAAAGGGTTTTCACTTTTAAGCTTGACATGGCAAAGACTTTTGACCGTGTGGAATGACCGTTTGTTCTGGGGGTCCTAAGAAGTATGAGCTTCCACGAGAAATGGATTGATCTGGTGAAGAAATTTATCACATTAGTTTCTTTTTTGTCATGATAAATGACTGGCCAGGACAAACCTTTCTTCCTCAAAGAGGCCTTCGCAAAGGCGTTCCTCTATCCCCATTCCTCTTTGTCTATTGCATGGAAGTTCTCTCATCAAGTTGAAAGCAGTGGTCCATTCTGGCATGATAAGTGACATCTCTTGTAGGGGTCCTGATCTTGATATTACTAGCCTTTTTTTTTGCTGATGACTGTATCAAATGCGCGTAGTATATTGGATCTAATTGAGGAATTCAGAGAAGCTTCGGGCCAAAGTGTTAATGTCACAAAATCTGGCCTCATGTTCTCAACTGGTTTAACTGCTCCTATCCATGACCAAATCTATGGTATTCTGGGAGATAAGGAAGTAACAAAATTAGGTCTGTACTTAGGCTTTCCCTGTTCGATTGGAATACACCAGATACAAATTTTTGGGTACATTAGAGATCGAATTTACAAAAGAGTTCAAAGTTGGGACCACATGGTCTCCCAAGCGAGTCGAGGTATATTGATTAATAAGTTCTACAAGCTATTCCATCTTATGTCAAGGGAGTTATTCGTTTTCCCCGTTCCTTAATAAAGGAAATATAGGCAATTATCATGAAATTCTGGTGGTCGGGATCAACTAATAAGCAGGGTATTGGTTGGAAAAGTTGAGAATCTCTTTGTAGAAGTCTTGATGAAGGGGGATTGGGCTTTCGATATCTTCGTCATTTTAATGACGCTCCCCTCGCTAACAGTGTTGGCGCATAATGCACCAGCCAAACCTTCTTCTCTCACGACTTATAAAATCCCGTAATTTTGGTAATGATCACATTTTCCACTCTCTTCCGAGTAGTCGTCCAAGCCCTATCTAAAGGTCTCTTTGGAATGCTCTCTATTTGAATAGACATAAAGCATGTAGTGTTGTTAGTAATAGAGCTAACATAGATTGACGAACCATTGGCTTTTAGGTAAGGAATGAGGAAAACCTTGGGAATGGAACCTGTCTCGATTTGCAAAAAAACATGGGAGAGTCTCATGGCTGATTAATTTCTCATATCACTCTTGGAGAATTGCAAGCTTGTGTGGGGTTCCTTACTAAAGATGTGGAGCACATCCTTAAGACGGTACTTTCTAATGATAATACCCAATATGGTTGGTGTTGAGGTGGAACTATAAATGGCTTAGTTACAGTGAAATTTGCTTACTACTTGGCCTCCTCAATCACATCAAGAGCCTCTGTTTCAACCTCCTATACTAACCCTGTATGAGCGGCTATAAAGAAATTCACTAAGTGTAACCTCCCACCAAGAGTGAGGTTATTTGCATGGAAACTCCTGCAAGGAGTACTTCCTTATAAGATTGTTATCCAACAACGTTGTGGAAGTATTCATGATGTCTACTACTCTATCTGTGGGGGGAATGAAACCATCAACCATGCTTTGCTCTTGTGCAGTTATTGGCAAATGGTGGAAGTATGAGGATCTGCCAAAGCCTAAAGGAGTAAAGGACGACAATGCTTTCAAAGATTGGATGTTGTCTCTTTATTTTACTCAAGATGGAAACCTGGGTAAAATCATTAAATTTATTTGGAAGCTTTGGTTTGCAAGATGTCAACTTCAGCTTGGTCGATCCTTTTTGTTCGATCAGGATGAAAGATCCTGAAGTGGTGTTCTTCCTGAGTCTGTTACTCACTAAGAACTTTGTGAACTGAGTCACGAACTCACCAAGAACACGCACAATAGATTTAGTAAACAACTTGATTTAAGTGGAACCTCACGTTACACTATCACGTATTAAGATGAATACACCTTCTCACTCGTTGAGAACACGATCTTAACAGAGTAAACATGTAATTCGATAACACTCACTTATACTCTATTCGAATTACAACACTATGACATTCTTCACCTAGATCTCACGAGACTTCTCTCTCAAATTTGTAATCAGAAAACCCTGACACTACATTTCTCTAACCAGGTATAGATGATCGTGAATTATCTATCCCATATCTAAGATTTATCTAAGAGATAAATAATCTCTATCACAACTACCTAACTTCTCTAAGTAGAATGAAACAATTAAATTGGATTGGGATTTTCTCTAAGAGTTAAATAAGATCTATAGATCAAATTCAAACAAACTTAATATTTTAAGTCATGTTAAAACAGTAAAGTCTTCCATCAGCAACCGACATGCTTCTGATCAGTTCACGACTCATACTTCTGTGTCTTCGACTCAGTCTCAATCTGCGCCTGAGTTTAATCAATCAAAACTTTTACATTAACAATTCCCCCCTTTTTGATTGGGCAAACTTTGTCTTGAGCTGATGTATGTTCCCCCTAAGTAACTGCTTTTATGTGTGGAGCGTGTCGTTTCTCGGAAGCTTGTGTTTGAAATTGAGAAAGTTCCCACTGAATTTTTGCATCTATCTTTATAGTCATTCATGGATGCATTCAAGAAATTTTTTTGTTTTTTGCCAAATAAAAAAGAACTTGGGATTTCAATGAGGAACTCACAATAAGGGCATGCTTATCGTGAGTTGTGGTAATCTTTAAGGAAAAAATATGCATGCTGATCCTCAGGAGGTGAGTCATGATCTTTTCACTTAGAAGAAGATGACAAACTTGATAGAGAGGAACTGGATTCTTGGCGAGTCAGAGAGGACTGAGTAGAATATGTATCCAGACTTGTTTGGTCTCACTTGTAGACGCAGACTTATAATGGTTGATGGGAACCCACCATTAGTGTGTGATCTATTGACTTTGGATGAGTTTTGCCTTGCTGATTTTTCATATAATTTTTTTCTCAACAATTTGGAACACCATATGATCTTGTGTTCTAGCTAGTGATAATATTGGCATGGATCCAATCTTGACCTAGGTTGCATAGCTTGAGTCTTCATCTTTGTCATCTTAGACTAAGTGGGTTTCTCGGATTTATATCCCAAGCCTCTTTTGTCTGAGTTTTTCTTCAACCATTTGATGCAGATTTACCTTTCTAGTATATCAAGTGGGATTAGTCCATGTCTGAAGCTCTAACTTCCGATTTGCATTTGCTATCATGCCTGAGAGAGTTTCACATTCCCTTTGCAGTGTTTTGTTGCTATCTAAAAGGGGATTCACCTCTTCTTGTGCCCAACATGGATGAGTGGGAATTCTAGTCTTCAAAGGACTAACGAAGTTGATCCTTGGCTTATCCAGACCCTTGATGACATAATTTTCATTTTTGATTGACAGCTTACTCATATATTCCACTCTAGCTTCGAGAGTTCCCTAATCTCAGTATCATACTAATGCTTCAACAATTTTATCTCAAAGATGACAGAGGTTAACATAGTGAACATATGTCTCTTGGTCATAGAATTGAGAGCAAATTCAACATTCTTCTTCAAGAATTTGCTTATAGTTATCCTTCATCATCATACAGAGATCAGTGTCTAACCTTGTTCTAATAAGATCATCATCATCGGTTGCTGCTGTCATGCACATTTGTGCTTCCTCCTCTAGTTCTGAGTTTGTAACTAAGATGTCATATCCCCATGCAACAGCTGTTGTGCTTGAGAGTTTTTTGACCCTCGTCTGAGAATTTTCTTTCTACTGGAGAGGACAATTCTTGACAAGATGATCTGGTTTGTTACACTTAAAACATATGATCGTTTCTTTCATTGACTTGTACCGATCATATTTTTGTTTTGACCCTCGTTTTCCACCAAGTAGCTTCCGGATTCGATTTACAATTGAAGTAATTTCCTCATCAACATCAAAATCATCATTATCTGACTCTGTTTCAGTACCACGTGCTTTCAGGGCCAGATCCTTGACTGGTGTTGTGGAAGTAGCTAATTCTCCCTTCATCTTCCCTTTATAAACCATGAGTTCCGAACTGAGTTCTTCCAAGGTTATATTTGACACATCCTTTGTAGTCTCAAACAAGGTGGTGTAGTTACGCCATTATATTCCCAGACTATCGAAGCATCTTTCATTAATTGTGTTGTTGTCCAGTGTAACACCAACAACTTTCATGTCACCCAGTATTTTATCAAACCTTTCTAAAGTTTTAGTAATAGACTCACCTTCCTCCATCTTAAAATTGTCGAAGTGTCTCTTGAACTGTTTACCTTTCACTTTTCTGATGGAGTCAGTCCCTACATAGGTATTTTTTAGAAAGTTCCAAACCTCCTTCGCAGTTCGCCTTTTGTTGGTCTGCATCTGGTCTCAATGACTCTGAGAGCCTATTTGTTCTTACTCAAAATCCTTTTGTCGTTGTCGTTCCATTTTACCCTTGGCTTATTTTTAAAACTCCTCCCTCGACAATCTGAGGAACAAGGTCACCTTCTGTGACAATAGTCCATAAGTCATCTATAGACATGAGTTGATCCCCCATTTGTTCACACCAGTAAGAGTAGTTGAATTTGGTGAGTTTGGGAGCATTGAAACTGTAGGAACTCATCTTCGATCACCCCCAAAGATTTCTCTTTGGTTGCTGAAGGGGAACCTAGCTCTGATACCAATTGAAAGTTCCTAAAGTGGTGTTCTTCCCGAGTCTATTACTCACCAATAACTTTATAAACTGAGTCACAAGCTCACCAAGAACATGAACAATAGATTTAGTGAACAAATTGACTTAAGTGAAACCTCACGTTACACTATCACATATTAAGATGAATACACCCTCACACTCGTTGACAACACGATCACAACACTCACTTATGCTCTATTCGAATTACAGCACTTTTGATATTCTTCACCTAGATCTCACAAGACTTCTCTCTCAAATTTGTAATCAGAAAACCCTGATACTACATTCCGCGAACTAGGTATATATAATCGTGAATTATCAATCCTGTATCTAAGATTTTATCTTTTTTATATAATTGGGTAGATCTAAGAGATAAATAATCTCTAAAGATAATATCGCAACTACCTAACTTCTCTAAGTCGGTTGAAACAATTAAATCAGAATGAGATTTTCTCTAAGAGATATATAATATCTATAGATCAATTCCTAACAAAATTAATATTTTAAGTCTGGTCAAAACAATAAATTCTTCCATCAGCAACGAACATGCTTCTGATCAGTTCACGACTCAGACTTCTACGTCTTCGACTCAGACTTTGTCTGCACCAGAGTTTGATCAATCAAAACTTTTGCATTAACACATGTATGGATCAAGCCACATCATTCTTTGAAACAGCCTGGTCTGATGAAGCGATTAGTTCAGCCTTCAAAATGGATTAGCCTAATGTCTACCATGAAGCGCTACGAATATATATGGATGGTAGTGTGGGACAATTTGGTTGCGGAATGAGAGTTATGTGTAAAGATGCAGATCCATGTCATTGGTATTGATAGGGGCCGAATCAAATGGTACCAACAACTTTGTGAAGCAAAAACCATTATGTTTGGGCCGGAAGTTGCAAAACAACTTGGAGTCGGTAACATCCACCTCTTTTTGGACAGTCTCTCAAATATTAACTTTATAGCTTTAGCCAAGTCTCTTGGTGGCATGTTGGAAAGGAATTGTAATATTGATACAATCATAGTTAACGTTGATAGACTTGAATCGCATTAAGAGGTGTCGATAGATAATATTTCAAAGTGTATCCTTAACTTAATCAGCTAATAATCTATTTGGTTTCATAAAAAAATGAGTACAAAAATTTTACTTTTGCATTTATAATTTTAAAGTTATTAATTTTTAATAAAATATGTCACATTAACATCAACACATGTCAGCTAGAAATCACGCGCGGCCAATCCATATCCACTCTGTTCTTTTTTTATATACTATGTGCGTATATTTTATTGCTCAACAACAAAAACCTTGCCATTGACGACAAATCCCGTGAGAAACGATAAATTCCAACGATGATCCCGCGGTTCCTCTAGCTACACTCTCCCGAACGCTCCTGTCAACGCTCTCTCTCCCTCTCTCAATCCATGAATAATTTCTTCACTATGGAAGAAGGAGCCCACCTTGAGAATTCTTGTCAGCTCTAATCCAACGTACTAGCTTGTGTATTTACGCTTTGATCGACAACTGGTGCGTTGTTCTTTTTTTTTTCATCTGCTTTTATTTAGAGTGATCGAGTGAAATCGTTGCGGTGAGAAACATACATGCTTTACTATAGTAATCTGCATCTTTGATAAGAAAGGAAGGATCGTGAATGTAGTTTGGAGGAACGACGAAGAGAGAAACGGCTTCGGTAATCAAAATGGGGAAGAAGGGAGGTCGCTGGTTCTCGTCTGTTAAGCAGGTCTTCAAGTCTTCCTCCAAACACTCGTCTGAGAAGGTAACTCGTCAATTTAGTTTATATTATTAGCATTTTGTTATCTCAATCTAATTCATTCGATTGTAGCAAAGTAAAAGATATTTTTCCTGTTGTTTGAACTGATTCGAATAGATTTTTGAACTCTGTTAGTATATAATTTCCTCTGTTATCTTGAATTCTTAGAGCACAAGGTAGATTTTTGTTTGTAT
Organism: Limonium bicolor; assembly: GCA_023374045.1. NCBI lineage: Eukaryota > Viridiplantae > Streptophyta > Magnoliopsida > Caryophyllales > Plumbaginaceae > Limonium > Limonium bicolor. The sequence continues at coordinate 220,377,618 of CM041781.1, forward strand.
TCATTTCCTGTTCTCTTTGCTTTCTTTCCTTTTTACATATTTAATTTAGAATGATACTTATCAAAAAAAAAAAAAATTAGAATGATGAGTTTCCATTAATCTGCTCTTTCCCTTTTCCCGATTATGCACATGTGTTCATTGATTAGGTAATCTTACCGGTTTAAGCAAAACATTTTTATTGGCTTTGGATGCAAAAATGAGGCTCCAAGTCGTCACCAAACCAATCAGTAACGCCCCAGAAAACACATATTACACTTTGGAAAATGCTTGATAATTTCATCCTTTTCATTTCTTGCTAGTAGTACCAGTTGATTCAGAGATTCTAGACCAGTGTTATTGTACTATATCACAGTAGCTGACAAAAACGATTGACTTTTCATGTGGCCAAATTTCCCAAAGAAATTAAATGCAATGACATGCCGTCATGGAAGGGGAATGTCACAGTGGACGAGGTCATGATGAGAAGATAGCACTTGATTGATTTATATATTTCTACTGTATGCCGTAAAGATTATTGCACCTGGATAGGTGTCTCTATAATGCCTGTATATTCAGCAAGTTGCTTATCGTTCAAGTGTACCCATTTTATCTTTATTCTGTTGTTCACTTCGCTTTACAGCGTGTAGTTTGGTACCCCTCTCATCCATTGAGATTTTTTTTCCTCTCATTAAAGATGTAAACCAACCCTTCCATGTTCCCGTTTCTGCACTTTCTTTTTGGGAGGACCATCAAAGAGCCACCATCGTGTAAAGTTTGAATAGATTGTGTATGGTTATGCAGAAGAAAGCGACCAGAGAGCCCAGTCGAGAGAAGTAGTTCTCGAGAGAATTGGGAGAGTTTTCCATTATGAAGAAAAGGGATTCAAATTACAATGCGATAAAGAAAGAGAGGGTAGATATATATAAAAGCTAGGAAACCAGACAAAAGGTCGTGGTATAAGGAAACTAATGAGAACTAGGAAACTAATAAAAGGAGAATTAAAACTAGAGAGCTAATAAGGAAACTATTTAAAAACTAGGAAACTAATAAAAAGGAAACTAATGAGAACTAGGAGACTAATAAAAGGAGAATTAAAACTAGAGAGCTAATAAGGAAACTATTTAAAAACTAGGAAACTAATAAAAAGCTATATACTGTAACACCCCCCCGCAAGACGAGAATGGTGATAACCATTCTTGTCTTGAGATAAACATCTAGAAATGAGAAATGCCCATTGGCAGATACTGGGTTTTGTACTGTTTTCCTGTTAAGCTTTTGGTCAACATGTCGGCCAATTGAAAGGAGCTTGGGATATGAGAGATCTCAATTAGGCCTTTCTGGAGCTGATCCCTCACGTAATGACAGTCTATCTCTATGTGCTTTGTTCGTTCATGAAGAACCGGATTTCGGGCGATGAAAACAGCAGCACGATTGTCACATTTGACTGGAATGGGGATGTTGTCTGTGACACCCAACTCGTGAAGAAGACGACTTAACCAAGCAAGTTCAGCAGTGACTTTGCGTAAAGCTCTATACTCAGCCTCGGCGGATGACAAAGAGACGCATGCCTGTTTCTTGGATTTCCAGGAAATTGGGGAACCACCAAGCTGGATGTAAAAGCCACTGACTGATCGTCTGGATATGGGACATGACGCCCAGTCCGAGTCGCAGTAGGCAACAAGTTGTTGAGATTTAGAATTGTTGAGAAAGATTCCAGTATTAATAGTCCCATTTACATATCGTAAAACATGTAAGGCAGCACCGAAATGACTCACACAAGGAGCATTAAGAAATTGACTCAATAATTGAACACTGAAGCATAAGTCGGGTCTGGTGTGAGTCAAGTAATTCAGTTTGCCAATTAATCTTCGATACTGCTCAATGTCTTGAAGAGGTGGACTATCTTGTGGTAATAATTTTAAACCTGATTCCAGAGGACTAGCAGCCACTTTACTGCTGTCAATATTGAATTCACGAAGGAGTTGTTTAGAATATTGCCTTTGTGTGATGACTAAACCGGTGGAAGTTTTCAAAAACTCCATCCCGAGAAAATAACAAAGACCACCCAAATCTTTAATTTTAAATTCTGCATCTAGGCTTTTCTTTAAACAATGAATTTCATCCAGATTATCTCCACATATTAATAAATCGTCAACGTAAACTCCAACGTGGACAACTGAATTATTAGCATGCTTGGAAAAAAGGGAATAATCGTTATAGGAACTAACAAACCCTTTTTTTCGAAGAAAGGTAGCCAATTTGGCATACCACTGCCTTGAGGCTTGTTTAAGGCCATAAAGGGAACGTTTGAGATGGCAAACCATGTTCTCACCTTCCACGTCCAATCCATCTGGTAACTTCATGTAAATGTCCTCATGTAAATCTCCATGAAGAAACGCATTGTTGATGTCCAACTGATGAATCTCCCATCCTCTCTTAACTGCAACGGCCAGCAAGGCGCGAATAGTGGTCATCTTCACAACTGGGGAAAAGGTTTCAGAGTAATCTATCCCATACTTTTGGGTGAATCCCCGCACAACTAATCTGGCCTTGTACCGTTCCAAAGTACCATCTGCTTTTAGTTTAACCTTGTAAACCCATTTACAACTGATTGCCTTCTTTCCTTTTGGTAAAGGAACTATGTCCCAAGTATGATTACACTCCAAGGCATTTATTTCAAGCTGCATGGCAAGGCGCCATTCAGGATGAAGGTTGGCTTCTGTAAAAGAATTGGGTTCTGGTAAGATGACAGGTCTAGGCTGAGCAGAGGTAACATTGAAACTATATGAAGAGTTAGTGACATACTGTTGTGGTGCAGCAGTTATGTCTGTTAGAGAACAGAGGGCTAAAACATTATTTGAAATTTGCTCATTATTCTTCAAGCGATCAGTCAAAAGGTCTGTAAAGAACTCATCTTCAAGAGACTGAACAGATGAGTTTCCCACAAGATAATCACGCAAGTGAGATGGTTGTGTGTGAACCCTGGAAGATCGCCGAAGGGATGATGTTTCTGGAATAGCTGTATCAATAGGAAACACATTTCCTGAATGTTCAACTTCGTCAATATCTGCAGCTGTTTCTGTAGCAACTACATCATTTGAGTTCCTAATGTCTTGAGCTTCTATTACATTTTGTCTAGTGGAGGAAGCAGGTGATCCAACCGAATCAGGTAAGATAGGACTATCTTGATTTGTAGAGACAAACAGTCTTGGAGAATTATCACTGACGGGATGTATGAAATCCAAATTGGTGGGAAATAATACACTATCTTGAGAATCTGTCTGTTTTCCTTGAAAAGGAAAAACATTTTCATAAAATTTAACATCACGACTTTGTATGATGACTTTGTCTGAGAGCCTCAATAACTTGTGACCTTTGCTAACTAAACTTGGCCCTAGATAGACACACTTACTAGCTCTTTCTTCAAATTTTGGTTTATGTGGTTTAACAACAGCAGCATAAGCTAGACACCCAAACATTCTTAAGGAATCAAACTTAGGTTGCTTGTTATATAAAATCTCATAAGGTGTCTTTCCTGCTAAAACACTAGACGGAAGTCTATTAATAACATAAGTGGTGAATAGTATTGCCTCACCCCAATACTCTATAGGTATCCCACTCTGAAAATATAAAGCGCGAGCTGTCTCGAGGATATAACGATGTTTTCTTTCCACAATACCATTCTGTTGAGGGGTATGTGGACAAGACCGCTGATGAATTATTCCTTGTGATTGAAGGAATTGAATTCCCTCTTTTGAAGCACCTAATTCATACGCATTATCTGACCTAAGGATTTTAATTTTCTTTGAAAATTGTCGCTCTATCATGGCAATAAAATCCTTGATATAAGAAAAAGAATCAGATTTCTTCCTTATTAATTTGACCCAAAGACATCTGCTTTTGTCATCAACTAGACTGAGAAAATAGTCAAATCCATCATGTGTGGTATGAGAACATGGGCCCCAAACATCCACATGAACAATATCAAAACATTCATTACTACTACTTTGGGAATTAGGGAAAGGGAGCCGATGTCCCTTTGCCCTATTACAAGCATCGCAGATGAAACTGAAAGGAATATCCTTGTTGTCTAAAATTCCTAGATGTACTAGTTTTTGAGGGGGAACATGTCCTAAGCGACGATGCCAATACAAGGCTTTATTCTCTATCGAAACATTGCAAACCAGACCGATCTGTTGTTGCTCTTCTGACTCCAGCTTCTGTTTGTTTTGGAAGAACTGTCCAAGGGCTTTTGCATCTAGCCAATACAGACCCTTGTCCACCGTGCCAATTACTATCTCAGTCCTCGATTTCAGGTCCTGTAAGATGCAACAATTTTCATCAAAAAGAATCTTACAACCAGTCTGCCGTGCAAGCTTGTGAACAGATAACAAGTTATATTGAAAGCTTGGAACCAGGAGAACATCTGGAAGGAAAAAACTACTCCCTAAATGAATTTCTCCCACTTTCTGCACATCTCGTGATCTACCATCAGGCAGGACAACAGCATGACTATTCTGCAGATTGACAATCTTAGAGAAGAAATCTTTTCTTCCACTTAAGTGCTCAGAGGCTCCCGTGTCAATGATCCATTTATCTATCTTACTAACTCCGCTATAATTAGCACTAAGACAATAAGTTGTTTGTTTAGTGATAGGTGCATTACCTGCAAAGTTACAAGTAGTGCTTCTGTCATTAGTGCTTATTTTCTGCAAGCAATCGATCAGGAGATTTATCTGCTCTTGGCTGAAGCTAGGGTTGCTGCTGTGTTGCTTTGTCTGGCTTATACCTTGATCACTGTCACTCATGGCAGCACCAATTACTTTCTTATTCTTGCCAAATTTCCAACCTGCTGGGAAACCATGCTTACCATAGCATGTGTCTTCAGTATGCCCAATCTTTTGACAATGTTTGCAGAAGGGCCTTCCAGGAAATCCATGTTTTGAGTAGCAATTGTCCTCTATGTGGCCTAGTTTCCCGCAGTGGTTGCAAGACTCTTTCCCTTTCTTCCCCTTTTTATCATTGTTTTGCCACCTGATGAATTGCTGCGGTTTATGAGCCCCATCCACTACATTAGCGAAGGTTTCTGAATTGATATCACCCTTTCTACGTTTTCCCGTTTCTCTTTGCCTTTCCTCGGAGAGAATTAGAGAATATGCAGATTCCAGATTTGGCAGAGGTTGCATCATGAGAATATTTCCCCGAATATTCAGATATTGACTGCTCAAGCCCATAAGAAAATCCAAAACCTTATCCTCTTCTAGCATTTTATCAAGTTTCTCAGAACGACCACATTTGCAGCAATCACAAGCACTAATATTAACAACAGCAGTTAATTCGTCCCAAATACGTTTGAATCTGTTGAAATATACACTTACAGAGTCGGTACCTTGCTCAAGACTATACAGATCCTTCTTCAGGTTGAAGCGACGAGTGCCGTCAATGTTATCATACCGAGCGAGAAGGCCTTTCCAGATTTCTCTAGCCGTCGAATGGAAAATGAAAGTCTCGCATATGTCTGTGTCTAAAGCGTTCAATAACCAAGCCATGACTAAACCATTGCATCTGTCCCAGGCAGCAGTCTTGACAGAATCATCAGTCGGCCTCTTGATAGAACCATCGATCATCCCGATCTTGTTCTTTGACGACAACGAAATCAAGACAGTTCGTTTCCAGGTTTGAAAACCATTCCCATTGAATTTGGACGCAATTATCATTCCGGGATGTTCCGCGCTGTGAGTATACAACGGATCTCCTGGATCGATGGTTGAATCCTTACTCTTAGTAAGCGATTCGATGAGTTTCTCAAAGTTTGATATAGCTTCTCCTGCCATCTTGAATCGAGAAGCGAAGGGATAACGAAAGGAAGAGAAAAAAAAAAATTGGGAGAACAGTCGACCTAGCAGGATTGACGCTCCGATACCATGTAAAGTTTGAATAGATTGTGTATGGTTATGCAGAAGAAAGCGACCAGAGAGCCCAGTCGAGAGAAGTAGTTCTCGAGAGAATTGGGAGAGTTTTCCATTATGAAGAAAAGGGATTCAAATTACAATGCGATAAAGAAAGAGAGGGTAGATAATATAAAAGCTAGGAAACCAGACAAAAGGTCGTGGTATAAGGAAACTAATGAGAACTAGGAAACTAATAAAAGGAGAATTAAAACTAGAGAGCTAATAAGGAAACTATTTAAAAACTAGGAAACTAATAAAAAGGAAACTAATGAGAACTAGGAGACTAATAAAAGGAGAATTAAAACTAGAGAGCTAATAAGGAAACTATTTAAAAACTAGGAAACTAATAAAAAGCTATATATGTAACACATCGCGGTTGAGTTGAGTGCCCTGACGGTCCCCTCCAAAACCAAACTCATCTATAGTAAGAACAAAGCTGCCTGCCGCCTGACCAGTTGTTATTTGTTGCAATTATTAGTAATTCACGGTCATCCCATCAAGCTGTGTTACATCTAGTTAGGTATCATCACATGTTCATTGTATTTAGATCTCATTCATATCTTTCATCCATGTCTGGTGAGTGCTTTTTAATGCTAGCTGAGGGTTATTGTTCATTTCAGATTTATTATATTTTACAGATCCTTTCGTGTAGTCATTTTTGTAACAGCATTGACATGACATTCCTTTGACTTCCAATTCAAACCCTCCAACAGAGTAATTCCATTTATATGTGTTTGTAAACGAAATTCTCTGTGTTGGGGCTGTCAAACTATCCATCATTCTGTGCTGATTTAGTAGTAACCAAATGATAGCTGAGCACAAATTGAAATTAACTTCATTTTCTCTTATTCAAACAATTCAAAATAAGAACAGATACCAGCGAGATAACAATATTGTGGCTGCGAAATGTGCCCATGACACGGCAGAGGTTGTCTCAGTGGACCATCTTCCAACTGAGAGCTCTTCTCCAGACCTCACCCACACCAACTATATCAAACACCAATGAAGAGCTGATGAGGTGTCAGTTTCTGGGCGCAGCATTGCAGGAGCCACAATGCAGCAGCTGATGCAGCAGCTCAGGCGGCAGCTAAGGTGATGATGCTCAGAAGTAATGATTGGGAGGACTCGGAGGAAGAGAGAGCTGCTACTCTTATACAGTCTTACTATAGAGGATATCTGGTAATTTATATAAAATTCTCTCTTCACTTTCTAAGATTTATATGTTTGGCCAATCTTATTGCCTATATTTTAATACAAGTAGCTTTTTCTTTATAACTCAACTAATGATATATTCTCAATGGTGGGTTTGGTGAGAATATCAGGCTAGGCGTGCTCTTCGTGCTTTGAAAGGGCTAGTGAAACTACAAGCATTGGTAAGAGGCCACAATGTGAGAAAGCAGGCTCAAATGACAATGAGATGCATGCAGGCTTTGGTAAGGGTGCAGAACAGAGTGAGAGCTAGAAGGCTCTTCCAAGTATCATCCGATGGAAAGTTTCAACAAAAGGTAGATGAATACGAAGTTGAGAAGGAAAGAGATGACAATGATGATGATCTTGAGGATACAAAATACGATGCAATTAAGGAAAGGCAGCTAAGTGCCACTACTCAAAAGGACAGAATTTGGATAACAAGCAAGACCTAGAAGACTCAAGGAACACCTGATCAAGGTAAAAATGACACATCTTTGAGAAGAGATACGGGAATCGCTTATGCACAACTGCCAGGTTTGATTTATTCATACCTTTTTATTGAATGATATGATATGTTATGTTTTTTCTTTCTCAACATGGAAGGTTTTTGTCTTTTTGTATTACCAGCAGCACCAGGGGTAACAAGCATTCGCAGTTTGATGTGTGATGGAAAATTACGCTAAAGGAAAGGTGAGGAGGAGGACTGCCAAAAAAATGGAATTGGCTGGAGAGGTGGATGCAATTCAGCCGCAGCTAATAATAACATCAGAGGGACCCCATGAGAGTCATAGCTTCTATGATGACAACAAGTCAGAGAGAACTGCGAGATGGGTCATAACATAAAGTTCAATTACAGTAGCCCAGTAGGATTTCTAGCCACAGAACTGATCATCATAATAGCGGATCCCATAACAATAAATATCAACTCAAGAGGCGATCAGGCAATGAAGTACCAGACCGCCGTTCTCTTCCGGGGTACATGGCTCTTACTCGTTCTGCCATGGCCAAAGCAAAGCCACAAACTCATAGCCAAGGGAGCACTAATAGTACCAATTACTACAAGGTGCAGTCGTCGATTCCAATTCTGTCACCTTTTCACCAATCGAGTAAGTGGTCAGCTGGATCACCTCTTGGCTCGGGCTGTGACTCGTTCAGCTCAAGTAGTGTTGTTAGGCCAACTGGAAGTTATCAGTTTGCCGCAAGCTTGAGCCCCACAAACCCGGTTCGCAGTGGTGCTCGTTTCAAGCGGTAATAGTGATTGGATGATGAAGCCCATTAGTGCAGCGAAAGGATGGAGACGTGTTAACAGCTGGTTTCTACCATCTTAATTTGTTATGTTTGGATGTACAAAAATAAGTAATAGTAGTGATGTACAAGTTTCATGTACTCTAAAACATGTCTATAACAGGTTTTAATGATCATTAATCCTACTAATATTTATGTGCTATACGATACATTAATCTTATTCTATTTGGAAGTTGACTTTTTAGCTTGTCTATGTTCCATGTCTAAGTTACAAGTGGGGGGACCTTATGAGGAAACTAGCTCCATCCCAGGTTTACACTTCAGAGATAATTGTCATTAAACAAAGTAGCAGAACTGAGTCGAGGGAGATAGAGTTAGCAGGGATCCAAAATTTTCAGGATGGTTTTCGCCCTATTGTCTTACTGGATTCAGACTATCTGTGTGTTGAAGGGGTTTAACGGAGGTTATTACCATGCAGCCCTTTCGGGAAGAAATTTGTGGCCCTATGATGATAATGGCGGTAGAGTTTTCCCTTGTGTGACAAGGAGAGATGGAAGCTCATCTTAGTTTGGTGGTTTATCCTTGATATTGTCATGGGGTGGCGTGTGATGTTAGGCGCCGTGTGATTCTTTTCTCTTTGTTCTTGAGGCTTGTGGGTGGTAATATTGGGGTTAGTGAGTTTCTGTTGGTCTTGTAAGACTGGCCCATAGGCTTGTAAATGGATGCGGGGCACTCTTTTTCCTCTCTAAGCTTTTTCCCACCGGGTTTTGCTTAGAGAGGTTTTAATGAGGTCCGTTCGCATCGCATCTGCTTTTTATTTCAATAATATGGCTATATGTCCAAATTATCAAAAAAAAAAAAAACAAAGTAGCAACTAAGAAACTTGGGAAATTATCATAATCTCTAATACAAGTAAAATCAACGAATAACAAAAGATGAGCATAACGATTAACAATCCTCAAATCCATTTTGGATTAGCTACAACAGCGTAAACCATAATATCTCAACCAATATGTTAAGTTATTATAGCTGATGCTACAACTATCCACTAAGTGCAAGCTCAATAACAGATTGACAACAGAGATATGTGCTAACTGCACATCACAAGTGTCTCTTCATTTGACTATTAAAGCCAATAATTGGGATACCTTTTGAATCACGGAGCAGGCTACCAACCTTCATTGACCAACCCTTTCTCTTTCTCACCACCATCCAACTAATTTTTGTGACTCCATCCGGAAATGGTCTGTTATGCACTCCTCATCATCTGATAAGAACGTATAAGTGCTTTGCTAGCTTCGCTCGGAGTCCACCAGGAGAGATGAGTTTATGTCTTGCTTTACTTTTAGCATCATAAATAACATTAATAACCTATAACTGGTTAGAAACTTGGGACAACTTGGACTAGTTCAAGTTTACAACTTTTTGACATAACCATTATGAAAGGATGATTTCCATCAGTTAGGATATTAGAGAGATGGAGAATAGAGCTCCACATACTAGGTAACAACACATCAGAGAAAGAAAGTATGAGCCATAGAATCAATCTGACCACTAAAATACAATACGGGGAGCTTCACACTCTTCTAATGATGTTAGCCTAGCATGGAGTGATTTCTTTGTTAATTTTCCTAGCAGACAATTTGACTCTAGGATAGAAGGGCATAGACTTGATTTTTAAAGATATAAGAATCACCGATATAAAGAACGCCATACCCTAAGGGATAAAGTTTTGTAAGCATCATGATTTGACAGTGTAGATTAAGCTTTTAGAATAGTGCCACACTCAATCATCTTTAGAAAAAGACCCAGAGGAAGTCTGGTGATAAACTCAACATGAAAATTGAAGAAGGAGGACAAAATTCCAAGACTTGAGATGTGAATCTATACATCTACAACTTATTGGTTCATGTTCCCATCAATGGGCTTGGTAGTGATGAGTATGAAGGTGATTTGTCTAATTTCCATGAGATATCCGAAAATGGATTAACCTTTCCAGTACAAACTTTAACCCTTAACCCCATGTTTGATACCTTAGTATTCGCCACAAAAGATTTTCAAACTGGGTTGCTATTCGCAGTACAAAATTACTAATCACCGCAGTAGAAATTTTTTTTAATTCATATTGACGTTGTACACATGTAATGATGTCGTGTTGTAACTTTTGTTTTTTTAAAAAATAATTTCTTGAGCGTAAACAGTAAAAACACTCTGATTGTTACAAAACATTATAAACCCGTATTAATTGCGTCAATATGATTTTAATTGTGACTCCACGTAATTTGGATGACATTTTACGTTATGTTTGACTAAATTACAAACATTGGTACATATTCAGAATGTCGTACTGAATTCGTAGTTAAAAACGCCAATTTCGGGTGAAAACGCTCTAATTGTAATAAAAGACGTTAAACCCTTTTTAATCGCATTTAAACGTTATAATTGTGACTCCACGTAAGTTAAAGACATTTTATGTTGTGTTTGACTAAATTACAAACATTGTTACACTTTCAGAACGTCGTACTGAAATCGCAGTTGAAAACGTCAATTTCGGGTAAAAAACGCTCGTACTATATATAGCCTAACCTTCCTTAGATTATTCATTTCTCTCTTACTCACTTTCTCTCCTCTCTCTCTCATCCTTAAGAAGCTATCTTCTGACTGCCGGAGCCGCCGACGGAGCCGCCACCCGCCGCCGCCAACCACCGCAGGGCCACCGCCGGAAAAATTTTCCGGTGAGTTTTTCGAAATTTGTTTTTCCAACTTATAGATTTGGGTGTACCGAGTATGAATTTGGTGTTAGTTTTTTGAAATTCAACATCAATTGAGCTAGATCTAGCATGGAAAATTCAAAAAAAAACTTGAAAATTAAAAAAAAATAGTACAGGGGCGAGCCCTGGTGCGGCTCGACCTGCAGAGGGGCGAGGAGCAGGGCGGCTCTAGTGGGAGTGGGGCGAGCACGGGTGCTGCTCACCTGGAAGACACGCGAGGAGGAGCGCCGCTCGAACGACAGCAAGGCGAGGAGGAGCGGGGCTCGTGACTTCGGTTCTCCAGCGACACAGGGACACGAGTAGTAGCGCTGCTCGCCCGCGTCTTCCTAGAGCATTAGCACTGCTCACCTTGGAGAAGTTGTTGCATCTGTGCGGCTCGCCTTGGAGCAACTAGAGCAGCTGCGCTGCTCTACCCGGTGGAAGGCGAGCCCCTAGTGGGCTCGAACTAATTTTTTTTTTTGAATTCTAATATTGTGAATGATTTTTAAATGTTTGAATTTGTTTTTTTTAATTCTAATATTGTGAATGATTTTTAAATGTTTGAATTTGTTTTTTTAATTCTAATGTTGTGAATGATTTTTAAATGTTTGAATTTGTTTTTTTAATGCTAATATTGTGAATGATTTATAAATGTTTGATTTTTTTAATTCTAATATTGTGAATGATTTATAAGTGTTTGAATTTTATATTATGAATGAGGAATATAACTGTGTGATATTCATATGCAGTGATGGATTGACTGAAGAAAGCAGTACAACATGTATATTCGAAGAAGAAGAAGAAGAAAGACCGGGGTACGGAGCAGCCTATGACGGCCTCGTACTGTCGTGCACGAGCTCCTGGTGAAGGGCCGAGTAATCCTGCCCCCCGCATGGAAGCAGCACGTCATTCATCGTTTCATCCGGGTCAATCTGTCAACGACCGGCGTTTCATATACCTGCACCTCCAAGTGAAACGGTGGATGACTCGGCGATGTACGAGCATATACCGAAGAGACGCATGCCAGTGTTGTCATCATCCAGTAGTGCTTGGTCTGATAGAACACTGCACAGCGCTAGCTACAACATCTCGGGTGAAGGAAGCCACCAGATTGCTCCCTTAGAAGCTCAGACGTCAGGCGGTGGTAGTTCATCACGTCCACCACGCCCATCACCCACCCGTGCTGATGAGGACCATGTGATGACCGAGTGTTCGCCACATGTTGATGATGATGGTGATGGTGCTGATGATGATGACTCACCCGACGTGGATGAGGAGGAGGATGGTGAAGATGATGATGTCATGGATCAGGAGGATGACACTGACGAGGAAGCAGCGCTAGCGATGGTTCCAGTCATTCCTACCTCTTGGAAGTTGACAGAGGTGCCAGTTCCTGGCGGTCCACTACTCACTAGTGTTATCACTAGCTTCGGGGTCATGTAGCGCTTGACTTATGGACCTTGACTAAGGTATGTTCTCTATCTTCTCATGTATTTGATCATTTAAATCATACAACGTTTTGTAAGTGTTAAATATTGGTCATTATGTAGGATCGTGGGGTTTTGAGTTTCAAATCACGTAGGGTGATGCTTACTAGCTGGCCAAAAGATCAAGTTACCTGCAAAAGAGCAAGGAACATGCTTAAGTATTCTGGTATACAACACCTACAGGATATTACGATACCATACAACAATATGTCCCTCATCAGTGCTTTTGTGGAGAGGTGGCAGCCTGATACAAACTCATTCCATATACCATTCGGTGAGATGACGATTACCCTGCATGATGTGTGGATGATACTGCAAATCCCCATCATTGGTCGTCCATTGATAGGGGATTCATCCACCCCTGGGTTGAAGGAGGTAATGGCTGATTGTCTTAATTTTGAGGGAAATGTTCAGAGTATGACAGAGACACTGTGGAATACCGGTGTTGTATCGATTGCGAGCTTGTTGCAGCACTGTAGGGATGAACATGAAGAGCCAATGAAGCAGGCATGTGGTTAGTTGTATCATCTGATCGGTACAACCATATTAGCTGGAAAATCAAATGGTCGTCTGAGTCCACAATTGTTTTGGTTAGTAGCTCCCATGAAGAAAGCTACCAAGCTTCATAAATATGCATGGGGAGCTGGTACTCTTGCATGGTTATATCGCCAGCTAGGGATAGCATCTCGTGCCGGCTCCAGTGGGATAGGTGGTTCTATGACGTTACTTGAGGTATGTGTCCTAATGTGCATGTAGTATATGATAACTCACTGAGTATTAATAATTGGTATTGCTTAATCATTCTAGTGTTTTATATGCACAGTGCTGGATTTATGCGTACTTCCCTACATTAAGACCAGCGATTAGCCCAGACTGGCGTGCTAATGATGACACCTTGGGCTCTAAGATGGGTGAGACTACTACCTCCCAAGTGCATGATCATCGTTCACTGCAAGGCTATCGTGAGCATCTAGATGCTTTGACTGCTCTAAATGTAAGTGTATGTAGTTGCTAACACATTGAACCATTATTATTTTTGTCTTTCGTTGTTGGTTACATTTTACTATTAATGTTCATTGTAGATTGATTGGTTGTCCTACGGTCAGGATAATGTTAATGTTCATGGAGGGCGTACATGGTACAGAGGTAACATACAGGTTATGGGGTTGAATGAGCCGTACATGCCAGGGCGTTGTCTACGCCAGTTTGGTTACATTCAGGGTATCCCTGAACCTCATATTAGACCCAACCCAAGGTCTGAAAAAAGAGGAAAAAACCAACCCTACACCTGTGTATACCCCCCCCCCCCATGTATAGTTTGTGGGAAAACACACCTAAAGTGCTGGTTCCAGGGTATACGCGCACAAATGTGCGGTTGCATGCTTGCGACCCACTCTACCTAGATTGGTACACTAAGCACACACACCCGAAGATCCTAAACCCTGAGAGTTATCAGACCACCCTGGTTCATCGTCCAGATCCCTGTCTAGTAAGTCATATTTTCATAGTACTTCATGACATATCACTTTTATTTTTTATGTGTACTTACTTGACCAAGTGTGTTACAGCTACTGTCTGAGGCAAGTGAGCTTGCACGTCCATACTACCAAGAGAACAATGCATGGGACTGGTCATACTATCGTCAGGGAATGCCAGAAGAAGAACAAAGGGCTGCAACTCATGGTCTTGAGGATGTGTTCAGCTCTTTATACATATGGGATAGTTACCAGCGCCAGCATGGTGCACCCTAGTGGTTGTCATCTTGGATTTGGATGTAATAAACTTTAGTAACATCTTGGAACTATTTGTTGTCTTTCATTTTTACTTGGTGTACTAGACGCTAGTACAATTTGTGTGGTTGTAGTTTTTTTCTAGTGGACTTGGTGATTGTGGAATTATTGTTGAAAATCCTGGTGACCTTGTTGATGATCTTTTGGTTGATTTTGTGGAGGTTCTTAGAACCGGTGGAGATAAGAAAAACAGGGGAGACTATGCCAAAAATTTTCTAGAAATGCATCGTTTCTGTAGAGCTTTTAAATCAGCAAGATTGTAGCTTGATGATTGGAGAGCAAGCACCTGTATCGAGTAGGAAAAGGAATCTTGTATTGTCGTTATTGAACTTGGTTAATGCAGTCTGCTTGCGGGAGGAAACTTCACATGCATCAACACACTCATATGTCACGAGAAATGAAATATATCAAAATGTAGAAATTCCTAAGAAAGAAAAGTCCCAGAATTCAAATCCTATGAATCACATAATTGAAAGTGAATAACTATCTAACATCTACCAAGATTGTATATGTCACGAGAAATGAAATATATCAAAATGTAGAAATTCCTAAGAAAGAAAAGTCCCAGAATTCAAATCCTATGAATCACATAATTGAAAGTGAATGACTATAACAACACGTTTATTCCACGTTCAAAACTACCAAAGATTATAAATCCCGAAAAGTATAACAACACGAGAACTAACAAGATCAATTACGCAATAACCAATAACCTAATTATTTCCTAACCTTTGTCTCTCTATTCCCTGTGCTATTACATTACGTCGCATCTCATAAATTGGTTCTTGGTGTTGAAAATCATCATCATCGGGCTCAATAGGATCATAAATAACAAGTAATGGAATATGAGCGATGAAATAATTATACACCATGTAATTTCCATCATCCGGCGAACTAATGTATCATTTCGTACATGAATAAAAGTCCACTCGTAGTCGCCCTCCAGCCCCAAATACACCATTGTTGTTATGTTTATTCTGCCAAGGAGGGACAGTAGTGCTCGAATTACTCGTCGTTGTAGATCACAGAGATTACTAGGATATGGCATAGTAACTTCTACGCGTATGTGCCCCATTCTTCTATCAAATTGTGCTCCATGAAGACCAAAAGTAGCTACATAATTAACGTGCAAACAGAAAGGAAACTCCATTTGATTTTGATAGCGAAATGGGACGTAAGGTATGAAGAGTTCACGCAAGATGTAATTAGACAGATTCTGAGAGCACAGGGTAAGGAATGAGTATGTTGGGACACTAATACCCTCTTTTATAATATTTGAGTAACGGTCACTGACATGTCCAACGGCTAGTTCAACACGGCTACTGAGAAAAAGTAAGGTTAAAATAACGGTGGACAATGGAGCAGGAGGGGGGTTCGTCGGGCATCTATGAAAAGTTTCATCAATTTTGGACTACATTTAAACATGTTTAAAGTTGAATTACGAAAACCGACAGGGGTATATTGTGAATTACCATTGGTAATTACTTTTGTCAGGAAGAGGTACACGTACCAGGTCACTGTTCACGTACCAGGCTACCGTTTCCGGTACAAAGTGAATTCAAAGTTACCGTTGGTAATTACTTTTGTCATGAAGAGGTACACGTACCAGGTCACTGTTCACGTACCAGGTTACCGTTTCTGGTACAAAGTGAATTCAAAGTTACCATTGGTAATTACTTTTGTCAGGAAGAGGTACACGTACCAGGTCACTGTTCACGTACCAAGTTACCGTTTCCGGTACAAAGTGAATTCAAAGTTACCGTTGGTAATTACTTTTGTCAGGAAGAGATACACGTACCAGGTCACTGTTCACGTACCAGGTTACCATTTCCGTACAAAGTGAATTCAAAGTTACCATTGGTAATTACTTTTGTCAGGAAGAGGTACACGTACCCGGTCACTGTTCACGTACCAGGTTACCGTTTCCGGTACAAAGTGAATTCAAAGTTACCGTTGGTAATTACTTTTGTCAGGAAAGGTACACGTACCAGGTCACTGTTCACGTACCAGGTTACCGTTTCCGTACAAAGTGAATTCAAAGTTACCATTGGTAATTACTTTTGTCAAGAAGAGGTACACGTACCAGGTCACTGTTCACGTACCAAGTTACCGTTTTTGAACTTGTAACCTTGTGGCTAGTTCATGACCAACCTCTATATAAGGGATGCCTCCTCCATTTCATCTTCACACACTCACTCCCATATTCTCAAAGCTCTCTATCTCCTGACTCTCTTCCAAAAATAATTTCATAAAACTGTTCAAGCTCTCTAAACATGAGTCAATCTTCAGATTCCGATCATGATTATCCAGTATCAATCCCAGTAAGTATTTAGTTTATTGTCTTTGTAAATCATATTCACACTAATATTTCATATTTCAACATTCGTCTAACATTCTCTCGACCCTTATTGCAGGAAAGTGACTCAACTACTGATGAAGATTGGGATGAATTTGATGAAGGCGTTCCAGATCATAATGCAGAGATGGATGACTACATGCAACAGATGTATAATCGACCTATGGTGGTGGATACAGGTTACTTATTTCAAACAGACCAGGCATTTAGGAGTAAAGAAGAAGCGAAAGCTTGGGTAGATAGTGTTGGCCATCCCAACCATATCTACACCATAATTCAAAGTTCTCGGTCGGGCCAAGATTTCCACATAACATGCGAGAGGTATTGGAAACCACGAAGGACACCACGACCTGGTGTCATCACCCGGCGCAGATCATCTGGTTCAAAGAAATGTGGTTGTCCTTTTAGAATTAAGGGGTATTACACAAGCTACGGGTGTTTCTTGAATGTGGGTAACGGATGGCATAACCATGATCTCGCTGAGTGGGCAGAGGGTCATTTTGTGGGAAAATGCCTAACTGAGGAGGAGGAGATTATGATCGATCAGAGAAGCCGAGTCGGTGTGCCACCTTCTGCAATTTATTCAGAGCTCACTATAATCAACCCCGACACGTCAGCAACTAGGAAAGACATATACAACAGGATACAAAAAACAAAACTTGAAAACAGAAATGGTCGTTCTATGGTGCAGACTTTGCTGGGTGAGCTACACAAAAACAACTACTACTACGATTACACTACAGAACCAAGTAAGTCAACTTAGGATGTCTCAAATAACTATAATCCTTTAGGTTTCATATTAATTTGATAGATAACATGATTCTGCATACTTTCACAATTTAGGGGATTGAACACGACTTGGGTCCATCTTCTTTGCACACCCTACCTCTAGATTACTGCTGCAAGCTTTCCCGTACGTCATAGGCAGTGATGCTACCTATAAAATGAACATCACAAAAATGCCTTTGGTTCAGGTCATCGGAGTGACGAGTATAGGCAAGAACTTCAGCATTGCCTTCGCCTTTCTTGTATCAGAATCCACGGACATGTATGTGTGGGCACTTCAACAATTAAGGGAACTCCTCGGTCGGACTACAACCTCAACATTTCTCACTGACAGATGTTTGGCCCTATGAATGCCTTAGAACAGGTATTTCCGGAATCTCATCATCTTCTATGTTGGTGGCACATAAGTAGGAACATTCAGGGAAAGCCGAGACTTATATGGGTGATAGAGGAAGGGTGGCGGCTGCAGTCCGAATGTGGACTTCGGTTGTCTACTCGAGCACATAGTAGGACTACAACGAGAGGCTCGAAAATTTCAAGTATACATACCGAAGCTATCCACGTTTCATTACGTATGTTGCATCAGTCTGGGAGAAACACAAGGAAAAATTTGTGGAGGCTTGGGTCAAGAATGTGTTGCACTTCGGCAACACAACGACAAATAGGTACAATTGTTAGTCTTGTAATTTTAAGATAATACAGTCATTGTTATAGATCTATAAAACTTACTTAAACATTGATAGGGTGGAGAGCGCACATTCTTCTCTAAAGGCGAGATTAAGGAGTGCTAGACACACTTTGGATGTAATCTTTCCAAAGATTAACGATCATGTGAATACAGCATCCGGGAGCTAAAAAAGGATTTCGAGTCAGCCAGGACAAAACACAGAAGAGAGCACATGAGGGTTCCAATTGCTGACCTGATCGGGAAGGTTAGTATCCTTTGCTTAGATGAGCTAGTAAATGAGCTTGGAAGGGCGAATTATGTGCAAATGGACAGCTCAATCTGTGGATGTGACAAGATAACCTCTCATGGATTACCTTGTACTTGTAAATTAAACTACATGCAAGATAGTGGTATACTATGCTCAAAGAGGTATATACATCGTTTCTGGTATACCCTAAGCTGGGAAAAACATGAATCAACAATTGATATGCTATCATACAAGGAGGCAGAACAAAATAGATGACGAGATATAGCTTCTGATGTAGCACAGTTAGATGATCCTACTCTGATGTTACATGTCAAATCCAAAACTTCCTTCACCCAGATATGGTGTGCCAATTAGGAGAACCATTAGAACAGTTTGGGATTGGCAGACCTACCGGGACCTCAAGACCAAACCGACGGGAACCTTCGTCTTGGGAGCGTAACCGACCAAGGGCGAGCCAGTCCGAAGGAGCACCATCAAATAGAAGATCACGTAATAGAGGATCATCAGATCCGAGTCGATTCATGCCCCTAAACAACTTTCCATACTACGAGAATTTCCCCCAACCTATATCAATATATCACTGGGTATATTGATGTTTGTGGAGATGGTAATTGTGGTTTTAGGGTGATTGCTGATTACCTGTATTCAACAAAGAGAGGTGGAAAGATGTCCGTAGAGCATTGCACCATCACATGAAATACAGAACCGGCGAATCATGTATACAAGACCATGTTTAACGTAGGACCGTACAACGACATGTTAAAAGCGCTTCATTGGAATATGGGAGGACCAGCACCTCCAGAGAAATGGATGACCATGGAAATGGGGATGGCGATCGCGACAAAGTACACTTCGATAGTAGTTTTCTACTCTACTGTCTAGGGGGTATGGCAAGTGCCACATACCTTCCGCTCGATAATTATACCGATCGTGATAGCCCAAGAGGAGAGATCCACATAGGAATTTGCCCCCAGGGTCATTTCGTAAGGTTCTGCATGGTTGATGACTCCCCACTCCCCCTGTCTATCCGCAGTGGTTCTTTTATAGAAATCCAAACACTGTTGGACCTTGGATTCATCAAATACAATCTAGGTTAGATAGTTGGAACAACGTTGTAACTTAGTTTTTCTTTAACTTAGTTGTTGTAACTTAGTTTTTCTATAAATTAAATTTTGTTGTAACTTAGTTTTTCTTTAACTTAGTTGTTTTAATCATATTGACTGAAATTTGGTCATTCAATTCTCTATTATTTCAAAAAAAAGTGTCTCCCCGCAACATTCTAACTTATTCAACTAAGTTTGGTGAAAAAAAATTTGTACTGCAAATAGTAAAGTATTTTGCTATTCGCAGTACAGATTAATTTTAACTCAAATTAATAATATAAACACATAAAAATGTAATCCAACACTTTTTTTTAAAAAAAAATTCCTGTATTGACTACAACAAAAAAGTAACTAGTAAAATTCATTACTAATCAACTACAAACTACTTCGGTAAATTTACTTTCAGATATCATTTTTGGAAAAAAAACACAGCGACACATCATTACATGTGTACAACGTCAATATGAATTAAAAAAAATTGTACTGCGGTGATTAGTAATTTTGTACTGCGAATAGCAACCCCCATTTTCAAATAGGGCTATCATGGGTACCCGAGTAGCATGTCTAATGCAGACACCAGGGGAGTATATATTCTAGAGCACATTATCAATGAATTTATAAGGAAACTCCCCAATTTTGTCAGCGTCGAAAGTTGATGATGGAGGGCATGCGACGGCTGATGTTGAGGGTGTGGGCTAGCAGACCAGGCTCGGACCACTGTTGCTGCTGTGAAGGCCACGTCAGGTGGGAATTGAGCAATTGATAAAGTTGTTGTTGGTGCTGGGAGTTGCACGTCCGTGACCTCTACCACGAGTGCAGTACTGGAGCGATTATTTGAGGAAGGAACAGGGTAATGGAAGAAGAATTAAAAAAATCGCCGGCCTGCTTCTTTGTGCTGCTATGGAGATTTGTGACGCTTGAGAATGGAAGTTTGAGAGCGTCAAGTGTGACGGACAGAAAAAAAAAGGGAAATTTCATGAAATTCCACTATATTTTTGGCTAATTCATGAAATGCCACTAAAAAAAAGAAAGTCACGAAATGTCACTATATTTTCTGAAAAGTCATGAAATGCCACTATAGATAGAAAAAAGACAAAAAACCCTTACTAGTTAACAAAGTACTTTAAAGTTCACAATATACCTATAAGTGTTAAAAATTAACAAAAATATCAATACAATAATAAAAAAAATTTATAAAAAATTAAAAAAATAATAAAAAAATAAAAAACTAAAAAATTAAAAAAATTAAAAAAAAAAAATTAAAAAAAAAAAAATTAAAAAAATTAAAAAATTGAAAACAAATTAAAATATCATTAAATTTTTTTTAAAAAATATTTCATTTTTAAAATTTATTCAGTACCATAAAAAGAATATTGAGTTCTAAACAAATAATTTATAACAAATTTTATACCAATTTAGTACCATAATTTACCAAATAAGTACCACAATTTTTATCATACATTTTTTAATTATTATTTGCTATCAATTTAGATTATTTATTTCTTAAAGTAAATAATTTTTTTATATTGCTGATAAAATTTAAAAACTAAAATTCTAAACATAATAATTTATTTGAGATGGAGCGACTAAGAATATATATATATATATATATATATATACATACAATATTAAATAGTAAAACTTGTTTGAAATGTACAATAAAACGTTTTTAGAATAATAATATGTAACTTATTGGTTGCATATTATTATTCTGAAAACACAAATAAATAATCTAAATTGATAGCAAATAATAATTAAAAAATGTATGATAAAAATTATAGTACTTATTTGGTATAAATTATGGTACTAAATTGGTAGAAAAATTGGTATAAATTATTTGTTTAGAACTCAATATTCTTTTTATGGTATTGAATAAATTTTAAAAATGAAATATTTTTTTTTAAAAAATTTAATGATATTTTAATTTTTTTCAATTTTTTAATTTTTTATTTTTTAATTTTTTTAATTTTTATATTTTTTAATTTTTTAATTTTTATATTTTTATAATATTTTTATATTTTTATTGTATTTTGATATTTTTGTTAATTTTTAACACTTAGGGGCATATTGTGAACTTTAAAAGTACTTTGTTAACTAGTAGGGGTATTTTTATCTTTTTTCTATCTATAGTGGCATTTCATGAACTTTTCAGAAAATATAGTGACATTTCGTGACATTCTTTTTTTTAGTGGCATTTCTAAGGTGATTAACCACTCAAATCGAACTCTAAAACATACATAGTTATCCTAGGTTCTTTTTTCTCTTAAAACACCTAAGTCACAAAGTTTCTACACAAATTTTGACAGAGTTTCCCTACAATTTTAAGCATTGCCCATATTGTTCTAGTCAAACCAATTCATTCACTACATTATTCAAGACACTAACCACACATTTAATTCCAGCACATTAACACTTAATTCACTTGGCTCCAAGGCCTTTAATCATTAACATAACAACACTAAAATAGCTCCATCTCTTAATCACAATTGTAGTAGGATACACAATACCAAAGCAATGTAATTCTCATACAACACATGAATTAGCCAAAAATATAGTGGCATTTCATGAAATTTCCCAAAAAAAAATCACCATGGATGTGATACCATAAAGAGAGTAATCTCACTATAGAAGAAATGATTGACTGTTCAATACAATGCTAATACATCTGTTTATACAGTGCGTAGTAAAACTTAAAATGAGAGAAATCAGGATCTGAGTGAGTGGCCACATCATTTCCTAAGCTAACTGCACAATTATAGGAATATTTGACTAATATGTGAAGGGTAATAATACTAGAATGTAGGGCATCGTTATCAATCAATGACGGACTAATGTTTTGTAAAAAGTAAGAAAAAGACATAGTGAAAGTAGGAACTGCTTGAAGAACACTAGTGATCAATATGACTGATCTGGCTCCTAGTGATATGCTTTTACCAAGATACTACCAAAACTTTTGGACTTCTTGAACTTGAAAGACATTTGATATGTCATTATTAATGTTTGGCAAGAACTTTTTACTAAAGAGAGTTATGACTTCTCCATATTGAAATTACGACCAGAAGAAGGTAAAATGTAGTGAATAAAATATTTGCAATAGAAAAGTAGACCCAAAGAAGAATAATATTGTTCGAAAAGCCAAATAAGAGATATAAGGGTTATAAGAGGAGAGTTTGATACCTCTTTATTGTGTTGAGCTATCAATTTGGTTAATGATGCTAAAGAGAGATTCTTCGACATGAATGAAGAGAAAACGGATAGTAGTTTCCTTTGACAAATTCTCCTAGATTGTTGGAACTGCTAACCTAAGAGCCATTAATTAGGAATGAGCAACAAGATGATTTCACACAAGTCGTAACAAGAGATAACCAATTCCTAGGAAACCTTCTTAGTTGCCTTGTATCTATCAATAGAATGATGAAGTTCATATGCCAAAATAACTTATCACCCAACAATCTACCCTTAACAAAGCTATACTGATTCTTAGAGAAGATAGATGGGAGCAAATAATCGATTTTGTTAGCCAAAATATTAGCAAAACTTCATAGATGAGGTTATATATAGGAATGGGACGACATTCTCTAATATCCATAACACCTTGAACTTTTAGGATAAGGGTAACAAGGCAAAAGTTAAGCGAATTAGAAATTGGCCCCCCCTCTGAGAATCTTAATCATGGAGTCAGTAACTTGTTTTCCCATAATATGTCAAAGTTTTTTTAAAAACTTAGCATTATATCATATGGGCCTGGGGCTTTATCTGCTTCGAACTACTTCCTTGCTTGAAAAACCTCTAGAGGAGAATACTAAAAATTTGGCTCATCCACAAAGGAAGGAAAAAGTTTTGCCTCAACTCCAATCCAAACATTGGGTTAGTACCATGAAAGGAAGAAGAGATCAAGTTGTGAAAATGAGAGGATGCTATTTGTTTATTTTTATTATACTTGATGCTTCTCATTAACCAGAATAAGAACTGAAATCATCCGAATTTCATGCATGGTTGATTTTAAGGGGAATGTCATGTTGCGCCAAACTTTAAATCAGTTACTACTATTACACATGAAAGAGACTAGAAAGCAGGGACATTTAAACAGTTGTCATCAAAAAGTAACTTAACACCCCTAAATAAAGCAATAATTGATACATTCTGATCCAAAATAGAAGGGCATCTATGATTTAAATTGTTGGAGATAGCCTTAAACAAATTCCTGTCGAAGGTCCACTTCCACTTTTGAGTAACATGCCTCTCATGCTCAATGCAGCCCGAAAAGAATCCCTTATATTTCAACTGATCAAATTAGAGTATGTAAAGTATACAAGACCTTATTGAAGACTGCCACAGTCAAACCATAGTTCTTCCTGAGAGTACCAGTCAAGATGAGGGGACAACCCCGATTCTTCTTCATATCAAAATTCACCTTGATACTACCCTCCACAGGAGGAGTCCAAACATAATTCACTAAGGTACTACACGTGGACTAAGTCGTGAACATCTTATAAGCTTTGATAAGAGCACAATTAGCTTTCAGAGTAGCTAACCAAGACATCTCTGAGTTGTGCCTAACATTGTTTTTTGCATTATAGACAACCCATATTGTTATGTCCCAAATTTTTCCCCTTTTGTTTCTGATTCGCAAGGGAGCTTAATAACATTCTTATCTTATTTTAGCGGGATTATGTCATCTGTGTCATACTTCCTAAGTTAGAAGGAAGGAGGGCTAATCATATCCTTTTGTTTTGTTATTAATTAAAGTATTAGAAAACTAAACTCCCTTTTATTATTTCCTAACTCTTATTTTCCCCCCTTCTCATTCTGATTTCTCGCTCATTCCCTCACGACATTTTTCTTTCCATTTCCTCTCAACTCCCGCTCTACAAAGTCTTCTTCCTCCCTTGCTCTTTTCCTCTCAACTCCATCTTGTAAGTCAATTAGTCTAAAGTTCTAGCTTTAGTGTTGGTAATCCGAGTCCGTCAATCTCGAGTGAGGGGATTCTGAGTTTGGATTGTCGATCTCCACTCCGTTTCTTCGCTCCTCATTCCGGTTCTGGTTGTCTTCCAATTTGTTTGAGTGTTCGTGATTTTGAGTGAAGATTCGAGAAGTGAGCATTGTGGAGTCTGTAGAGGATTGCTTTGCTTCGGATGAGATAGATGGTAGATGGATTCGGTTGTGTGTTTCACCCACGGGAATTTCTAGTTGCGTTGTTTTCCCGTATATGTTTAATTGACTCTCTATTTGTTGTGGTGATTTTGGTTGGTTTCTGATGTGCGTTTTTGATACATTAAAACCCCGTGGGAATGTGTTTCGTTTTGCGTATTTTGGTATGTAAGTATATGCTTTGCTAATGGTGATTTCGCTCTCTGGTTTACCTGTGGCTCGACATTGAATTCTGGGTATTTGTTGTCCGGACTTCCGTTCGGACTTGTAAGTCCAGACGGGTGCCGCGACGTGTGTATTTGGCGTCAGTTATGTAGTGTTTGGACATCCGTCTGGACATGTAAGTCCGGACGCAATGCTAGGATGAGCTCTGGATTTACATTTCGGCATGTGTTCAACATGTAATACTGGACACATGTTCGGATACCTCGTAAAGTTTTCTCAGACTTTGTCTGGACTTGTAAGTCCGAACAGATGTTCGGACGCCACTTGATTTCGAAACTAACTTGTGTCCGGACATTTGACCCGGACGTAAGTCCGAACATGTATGTTATGTCCTCGGCGTGTGTCCGAACATGCAAGGTCGGACGCATGTCCGGACACGTGTCTGTTTTTGCGTAACTTCTTCGTCTAAGCTCCGTTTTGATCGCCATTTACGACGTTATGTTCCTCTAAGTGTGCACAATCTGCTTTGATGTGTTTTGGCTTATGATTATGAGCATTTTCATTTTGAAAGTCTTCGTTAAGTTTCTGATCTCTGTCTTGCTCTAAAAGAGTGTTTGAGCTTCCGTTGTCTGTTTCACTTTCGTATCTATTCGTCGGTATACGACTTCTGTTCTATTTAAGACATCTGTTCTGTTTGATAAGCTTTTGTCTTCCATTATATTCCGTTGAAGGCTTCTACTCTGTTATGCAAAGCTTTTGTTTTGAGGACCTAGATGTATAGCTTATGAGCCTTGGATAGTCGGGTCGGGCTGTCCCGTAGCATGTTGCGCAGGAATTCCTTCTGTTTTGTTCCTCCGGTTCCCTTTGTTCTGTCTGTTAGGGTCCCTTGGATGTTTAGTGACCGACGGGTCCATAGCTGTCTATACGGCTTCTGTGTGGATCTTCGGATCCATAGGGCCATGGCGTTGCCCTTATGATGTGTCAGTTGGTGTCTAGGGTCCCACCTCTGTTTTGTTAAGTGTTCCAATCTGAACTCCTTTGTCTATTGTTTGCTCTGCTCTAATTTAAGACTTCTGCTCTGTTTGCTCAGCTTTTGTTTCTCATCTGATTTGACAAGCTTCTATTTCTGTTTCTGATCTGCTTCTCTTCTGATTTGATAAAGTTTCGTCTTCTGTCTAGTGTCTGCTTTGACCTCTACCTGTTTTTGGTTAAGCTTATGTAAGTATACGTATATGTTCAGTATAACTGTTTTGAGCATGCCCAACTGATGAAGTCTGCTGCTTACTAAGCTGTGGTTTGCTCACCTCTATTATATTAACATTTTGCAAGTTTAAGCTTCCTTGGAGACTAGAATTTTGCTGTTAGATTGGTTTTTCATCTTGTATTTGTAACTGTGGCTTGAGGCCGCTTTAGTAGTTTGTGTTCGTTATATTTTGATTTGGCTTCTGCCCTGTATTTGTAAATGCTTAAGCTTTGTAATCATTGTTTCTTATAAAAGTGTATGTTGTATCAGTTTTGGGATTCGTGAGTGTAGCCTTGCGTGTCTTAGGTAGTACGTGCGCGGCATGTAACGGTCTCTCAACCAGGGAAGTTTTGGAGCCTAATACCCTATAATATAGAGTCACCTTCGAGTGGAAGGCCATGACACCGACCCATGTCTTTGATTCACTCATAATTGATATACTTTTTAGTGCCTTAACCCTTTGTCTTTCTTGCCTATTTCCTAGTTTTATGATCAAGTGAATTCCGTATCTTTATCGAATAGGAAATGCTTTGCACTATCTTGTTTTGGTGATTTTATATCTTAAGACGCGATCTAATAGGTATTCGGCACACAGCGGTGGAAAGAAGCTCAAAACATACACATGTCTGGCCTTTCGTCTAGACCAATAGACCCGAACCACATGTCTTTGGGCCCGGACAGCCCGTCTGAGGGCTCGGGCACACCCAAAATTGGAAAGCTCTCATGTCCGGCCCTTCTACCCAGACAGACCCTTCCTGTCCGGCCCTGCTACATGGACGCAAGTCAGGACGTCTCTAAAATGCTCTACTTTGAATGTTTCAAGTGTCCGGGTAAGTTGTCCGGCATTCCCACCCGGACGCCTTACAAAGACAAAAATATTTACGACCACGAGTGAAGATTCACGTGAAGAATTGCTTATATATTCTTGTCCAGCTAAGTTGTCCGGCTGAGTTCACTCGGACATCTCATAGGGACGTTCACATTGAAGGAAAATCTTGCTTGACACTCTGAGACACTTCCTGCTCTTCTACCATGACAACCCACCGGACACGTGTATTTTGTGAGCAAATTTCTATTTAAGCGAAGCGAAGTTAGGTAAAGAAGACATCATTCATTCAAGAACGCATTCTCACTGTCTCTTCCACGCCGTAGCAAACCCTAGCGCTACGGGTGTTAACATCAGATTCTGGGTTGGGATGAGCTCAACCCAAACCCGACTCGAAAATAATTTAGGTCAACCCGTACTCGCCCGAACCCAGAGGGGGGTTATATATCTTCAACCCGAACCCGCCCCGTTTTTTCTAATTTATTTTTTTTTTTGGTTTGAATTATTTAATAATTAAATATAATATTTCTAAATTACTAAACTATTATGTACTACATTTAATCATAAATTACTGATTAAATACTTAGTTTAGTCATAAATTAGTCACTAAACTAAGTTAAGTCATTAAATATAACATATCTTCTATATTTAATTTCTTTTATTTTTGGGTTACGGATTGGTGGGTTCACCCAACCCGAACCCGACCCGAAAATCATTTCGAGTAAAAAATCTCAGCTTGAACCCGGCTTTTTACGGGTCAGTTTTGGGTCATGTTTCGGGTTCGGGTTTGGGTCAAGATTGACATCCCTACCTAGCATCATGCCAGCACAAGGGATCTCCTTCACCAGTTCCATCTTCATTCAACCTTCGGCCTCATAATTTCGGATCTGGATAATAGGAGTATATCGGGAGTTCTTTGTCAATTTTAGCATGTATTCTCTTTGTTCTTCCTATGTTTATTTTCTGATTATGTCAGGCTTGTAGGTTTTAACTTCGAGGGACGGGTGTCTAATTGATATGATATTGTAATTTGTGTCACTAGTTTAGTTTGAGGTTTTGTCAATTGCTACAGGTTAAATTATTCTTTGCGCTTTCAACAAATCTAGCTAATTTGTTGATTGCTTTGTGAATTATGTTTAGAGCAAGATTTGTAATAAACAAAAAGGTCAATTAGTATGTAAACTTGTGGAAAACTGAACTGGATAGTTTAGGTTTTCCCTCAAGTGCAAAATTATTTCCTCGTGCTCATTCCGTCTATTCATTTTGTGCTTGAATCTGAATTAGGTCTAGTTTGTCCTATTAGACGAGTTCTTGAGGCTAGGATTTAGTCTTTTGGAAATTTCAAGGAATTTCGCCAATCAACATCCCAAACCAACCAGTAGGAATAACATAATCTGACAGTTAAAAAGATAACTTGAACCGGAGTTCCATTTCATCTACACTTTTCACCAACTTTATTTTACTTGTTTGTTTACTTGTTTTTCTTTTATTTTAATTAGCAAAACAACCGACAACAACCCCTCCAATTTCCTGTTATTTTCTAGGATTAGACTTACTTCCTTTAGTCCTACAGATCGACACCTGGTAGCTTACTCAATTTCCTATACTACTATGAGCATAATTATTTGCAACCTGTAGGCATTTTATTTACTAATTTCTAGATTAATTTATTTCATTTTTAGTGGGTCAAATTTATAGTTCGCATTCTTGCACCATCAGGATATAATGATGCTTAAACTTCCATTCAATGGATTCATTAGCAGTGAGAGAGTGGGTAGCACAACTGTAGAAGTTCAACCCTCAGTTGGTGGTTGATTGTAGTTGAGGAGGATCTGCCTTTGGTTGTTCTTTTGAGCGTTTGACATGGCTTGTTGTCATCTCCTGCGGGCAGCAAATGTATGTTCGCTTGCTCTCCAGATTTATGTGTGAAAGTTTCAACCCTTCTATTAGTATAATGCATGCACAACAAGAAAGATTTTTTTTTTTATAATTGTAGGTTTTCACCATTTTACTGATAAAGAAGGATGGGTTGTTGAATGTGTTAGAATAAGTCAGATAGTCCACTACTTTAGCCACTCTCCCACTACGTTAGTTCCTATTTCATACGTAACCACTACTTGTACATCCATCTATATATTGTACATAATACAATGGTAAATGCGTGGCAGTCAATCAATTATTGTTAACATTGTATCACCCTTCTAATTCTCCTGAGATCCACATTCTACTCTCCTCCGAATCTCAACAAACTTTCCTGGCCCTCACCCTTCTTTTCTCTCTCTTGTGCCGCCACGCTCCTCCTCTAACTCTGCGCCCCACATCTGCACTCCTCCTGCTCGACTCAACTTATCTCTAACAACACAGTAACTTCATCATACACCCATGGCAGACAACAACTCCCCCACACCGTCTGAACACACCGTTTTCGCATCTCCAACCCGTCAGCCTGGATCTCCTCCCCATATCCCTGCTACTGCATCGTCTCCTTCTCCTGCCGCAATAGTCGTAACTCAGGCTCTACATGTGAACTCGATAACCAGTCATGTCCGTATCGAGCTCACCCAATCCCCACCCAACTACGCCATGTGGCGTCACCTGTGTCTCGTAACCTTAGGGAAATTTAACCTCCTGAATCATGTCGACGACTCTCCTCCCTCCGATGATGAAAGCTGAACCTTACTCGACTTCATGTCTTGTCTTGGATCTACGTGACTATCTCCCCCGACATCTTTAGCCTTACCATGCGTAACAACGCCACTGCTTATGAAGTCTGGAATGCTATAGAAGATCTCTTCCGTGACAACAAGAAAGCTCGTGCGATCCAACTTGAAGCAGAATTCCATGGCTTGCGACAAGGATCACTCACGGTCAATCAATATTACACGTAGCTTAAATCCCTGCCAGATGCTCTTGCGGATGTCGATAGTGTTGTCTCTGATGAGAACCTCATTCTCCAAACAATAAGTGGTCTTAACGACTCCTTCTCCAACATCCGTAGCATCATATAATTCCAACGGTCGTTTCCCACATTCCAACAAGTCCGAAGCAGCCTAATCATCGAGGAAACATGCCACCAGCACACTGCATCTACTGCCTCTGCCCTCCTTGCCGCCGCACCTCCAGCCAGCCAAACCACTTCTCCCTCTACCGACACCACTCCTCCCCCTTCGGCGCATCGGATCCTTCCCCCACCACCCAACGCTCCTCTTCCCGCAATCAATCTCGACGCGGTCGTGGGGGCCGTGGTTGTGGTCGCGGTTCAGCCAACCACCCTTCTCTCCAGCAACAGCGGTGGCAGCTCCTAAATCAACCGCAATGGAATCCACCCACCTGATCATCTCCAGGACTGCTCGGTCCACGCCCACAGC
This sequence comes from Limonium bicolor, assembly GCA_023374045.1. Classification (NCBI taxonomy): domain Eukaryota; kingdom Viridiplantae; phylum Streptophyta; class Magnoliopsida; order Caryophyllales; family Plumbaginaceae; genus Limonium; species Limonium bicolor. Next base: position 220,407,944 of record CM041781.1, read on the forward strand.
AACCACTGTATCCTCAACAATAAGCCATGCTTCACTATCCACAGGCGCCCGCTAGGGACCAGCAAAGCTTGGTCAACGCCATAAACACCTTGGCTCCCCATCCCACCAAGATAACCAATGGTACATGGACACCGGGCTTCTTCTCACTTGACTCCCCACTCAGGTATGGTCCGCTCCCTCTCTACACCCGGGTCTACCCCTCTCCTCTAATGTGATTGTCGGCAATCTTCTCCCAATCACAAAATTCGGTAACACTACACTTCACTCTTTCCTTCTTTGTAATGTTCTTGCTTCCCCTCCCTTAATAAAAAAAATCTAATTTCCCTTAGACAATTCAGCAAAGATAATAATTGCTCTCGTCGAATTTGATCCATTCGGTTTTTCTATAAAGGATCTTTCCAGCAAGACGTGATCCATCAGTGCAATAGCCGAGGTGATCTCTACCCATTCTTCCCAGCGGCGCCACCAAAACCACACACCTTCGACCTCCACACATCCACCGCCGCGGCCCCTTGGCATCTCCGCCTTGCCCACCCCGGCAAGGCTGCAATCCGTGCACTGGTTAAGTCCAATTCAATATCTTCGAACAATAATTTGTCACAAATTTGGCATGCTTGCCAATTAGGCAAATATACCTGTTTACCGTTTCCTCGTTCCTCTTCTTCAACTTTAGATATTTTTGATATTATACACTGTGACCTCTGGACATCGCCAATTTTGAGCGTATCTGGTTTTAAATATTTTTTAGTTATTGTTGATGATTTTTCACATTACATATGGATGTTTCCGCTTAAATTAAAATCTCACACAATTACCATCCTCAAACAAGTTCACGTACGCTTTCGTTCACACACATTTCAACCGCATAATAAAATATATCCAATGTGATCATGGCGGAAAATTTGACAATCATGAGCTCCATCAATATTTTGCAAACCATGGCACCCTCTATCGCTTCTCTTGCCCCCACAACTCCCAATAAAACGGAACAGTAGAACGCATAATCCGTACACTCACAAATGCTATCTGTACCCTCCTTTTTCTAAGCCATTCCCTCCTACATATTGGGCCGAGGCCCTCAACACCTCTACATATCTTCTCAATCTCACCCCAACCTCCACCAAAACTAACCGAAGCCCTCACAAACTTCTATACAAACAAACACCAACATATGACCACCTTCGACCTTTCAGATGCCTTTGTTATCCCAATCTCTCTTCCACCACCACCCACAAACTACAACCGTGCACTACCCCCTCCATTTTTCTCGGATATGCACCCCACCACAAAGGTTACCGTTGTCTCACCCTAGACATATGTAAAGTCATAATTTCACGTCATGTAATATTCGACGAGTTCACCTTTCCTTACTCTTCCTCCCCCACACCTTCTGCCTCATCCAAAGTCCACCCTCCCACCGATTTGGACTCCCAGCCCAATCCTCTAAGCCTTCCTTACTTTAGCCCACCCGCGGCCCCACCTCCCACACGCACTCGAGCTTCCGACCTGCCTCCAATCCCCGCACCTCACTCACCATGTCATCGTCCACTTTGCCCATCCCTTGGCCCACCTACTACTACAATACACACTCCGCACCTGCGGTCACCCTGACTCCACAGACAGCTGGCCCACGTGGAATCGCCTCCCCAACCCAATCCACATGCCCCCAATCCCCATCACCCATGGCCAAAACTCACTACCCCCTGTCTCACGCGTGTCCCCAGCTCCGGTTACTCTTACACCCGAGCCCACCACTCAAAGCTCACCCCACCCGCACAGACCCAACCCAAACGGAACACACTCTTCCTTTGACCCAACCATCTACAACACTGTCCCCTTCCTCCCAGTCCACCCATCCTATGATTACCCGCTCCAAATCCGGCATAACTAAACCAAACCACATACTCAACCTGTAACACCCCGGATTTCTAAATTTTATTAGGTCAATTTTTTTACAATTCAATATTTATATTGATAAGCAGCGGAAAACAAAACCTAATCCGGAGTATTACTGCCACACTCGCAAAAGAACGAGTGTGAAGCCTAACAATTAACTAAATACCAATTCATTATTTTTGACAAGAAAAACCAATGTCCATAATAACAATTTCTTAACAAATGCACAAGTCTTAAAGCCTAAATAAAATTCAATAACAATAACTAGCCTATGTGGAGTCGCCTTCCCCAAACCCAAGGACTTCATCAGTACCTGTGGCAGAAAT
>CM041781.1:220410665-220440905 GCA_023374045.1 Limonium bicolor
CACGGAGATGTCAATTTGGTAAAGTACTCAGTAACAGACATTTTTACCTTGTTTGAGTCTGGATAATTCTTACTTTAGTTCGAAAAGTCTTGTACCATCTACTTGATCAAATCTCCTTGAAAGGCGTTTCCATATGTTGTATGAAGTGACACTTGAAACAACACTATCGGCGATAGAAGTTTCGAGAGAAGCTAGGATCCAAGACCTAATCAACCCGTCACAACGGTCCCAATCGTCTCGACGATTCTTCACCACCTTTGATCGCCTCAGGGTACTGTCAACCAATTTGATTTTAATTTTAGCTAAAAGGCAAATTTCTACCTTATTCTTCCAATTTTGGAAACCGCTCTTGCCATCAAACTTGGTTGCATTGAGTTTGACGCCAGGAGCCTCAAAATTTGATACGATTAGCGGATCTGAGTGCGTTCTCCTCTTGTTTTTCCGTTTCATAACTGGATCTTCCTCCGATTCAGAAGATTCTTCATCCTCTTCAGTGATGTCATCTTCTCCTTCGCTCGAAGTCGTGTTGGACGCCATAAGAATTTAGAATTCTCACAGGTTTGGATCTTCTACTCTTGATACCATGACGAGATTGTTGGAGATGAGCGAGGACCAAGGAGGAGAGATTGAAAATTGAATGGAGGGCTAAGCGAATGTTTGAGAGGAAATGCACATAGGATCAAGAAAGCAAAAGCGTGGAAATAAGAATGAAAGCATTGCAAAAGAAAGAATGATTTCTTGTATGTGTTGTGAATAACCAGGATGGGTATTTATACAAGAGGAGTTTCCTAATAGGAAACACCCAATTGGAAACTTAGCCTAAACTAATCAAGACACCCAATTGAAAACTTAGCCTAAATAACTAAACTAATAAAGACACCTAATTGGAAACTTAGCCTAAATAAATAAACTAATAAAGACAATACAGAAAAGGATAGAAAAAATTATGCTAGAAATATATATATATAATCCTAACAAGTTTAAGAAAGGGAAAGAATGACACATATAATAAGTCTAGAAGATTTTAGTAAATCCTAACAAGCATGGATCTGGCTACGGAAGAGCCTACTTTGTGTTTAGTCCAAGTACTGCTCGCTTGGGTTGAATCAGTGGAAGGAATAAGAAGTTAAGAATGATTAAAAAGCAGGATGTTTGATCAGTATCCTGAAACTTATCTTTAGCTAGCTTCATTGATATTACCCTGTGATTTTGCCTCTTGCCCAACTCGTACAGTGATTTATGTTAGTCAACCCTAATTATTTTGGGAATAAGAGATCATCATTATTGTCCGGCTCCTAAACAAAGAGCCTAGGATAAATTCTCATGGGCTACTTGCAGGCAAATATGATATCAGACCTTCAAGTCAAAGTAAGGTTAGCGATTGTAATGATTAACGAGAACCATGTATATTTTTTTTATATTTATAATTTGGGTATATAGCCGATTTAATTAATGATAAGTAACATGATTCTAATCGGTTTAGATCGGGCATCACTAGAACTATATAGGTATGAGAGAATCCGACAGCTGAGGTCTCCTCACCCGTTTACCCGTTTTTCACTATTATTGTTATTATTACTATTATTTATGTAATCGTACTGTACAAACACACACACTCTTGGTAGTGCCGAGCCTAGTTAGAAATGAGACAAAAGTTGATAGTCATAATTGAAATGGGGGATGAGTAAGCTCCTAGTCGACATTAGGCTAGAGATGCGATTAATTTAATGACCGGGGTTCACTTTTAACGTAGACCATTTTTAGCAAAAGGATGTTTTTTTATTATTTTTGGAGCATATGTGTCAATATTCTGTAATTGGGAAATTTTAAAGTATATCTTCGCTAACTAAAAATATTGATAGTGCTAGGTGGTTATGGGCATTGATTCCAGTACTTATCACCAAATAATCTCTGTTTTGTTCTATTATCTTCACTTTTCTCAAAACAATTAATATTTTACAAAACAGAACACAACTTCTGTCTTGACCAACACTAATTTTCCATTTCTTCATTATATGAAAAAGATATGAAAATTTAAAAAAACCGGCCGGCCAGCTAGTTTGTCAAACGAAAATGGACAGTACTAGCGATAATGGTAGCCATCGGGTCCGGTTCTACCCGGAACCGATTGGAACCGGAACTGGCCAGGAACCAGTGGGAACCAGAACCGAACCGCCTCAGCCGGTTCTGAATACGAATACATGTTTTGAGATTCGGGTCTAAACTGGGCCTGGAACCGGAACCGCCTGAAATCGTCATCGGATTCGGAACCGGAACCAGTGGAACCGGAACCGCCCCGGAACCGGTTAAAGTTACCGTTGGAATCGGGCCAAAACGACTTCGTTTTGGGTCTTGGGCGCGCGCTCCTCTAAAGAAAATGGCCGTTGAAACCGGAATCGGAACCGCCCAGAAGTCCCATGTAACACCCTGGATTTTACCTCCAATGAGAGCTTATGGAAATACAAATCTAACGACACAAACGGGATTAAAAACGGAACCGCCGAAACTTGAAGAATAACCTATCTAGGGTGAATCATATAATAATTCTCTTTGTTCCTTAATTTTTGTAAATTCAATAAAAATTCCTAAGTCTTTGTTTCTTACACATTTAAGATTATAAACTTGAAGAATAACCGATCTAGGAGTAAAGTGAATGAAAAAAGCAACGTGTGCGCTCAAACGGATCTCAAATCGGAGCTAAAACGAAGCAACTGGAGCCGATCGAATCTTTCCGGAACCGCTTCGGAACCGATCAGAACCGGAACCGGTTTTTTACCAAATCCGAAGCGAATCCAGATTTTAAAACCGGAACCTGAATCGGAACCGGTCTGGACCGGTTCCGAATACGAATACACATTTTCCAAAACCGGAACCGATAGAACCGAACCCGTGGCCACCATTAACTAGCGACCACTTTTATAATTTTATTTAATTCTAATATTTAATATATGATAAATTAATTTATAAATTTAAATTATATAATTAATTTTTTACTTAATAAATTATATATTAATCATTTAATTTATAAAATTAATTTATTATTTCTTATATACTAAATATCGATATGAAAAATATGTAAAAAAACAAACAGTACTGTAGGATAGGTTAAAGGTACTAGAATTATTCTGATTAGCATACGGAACAGTAATGAATGGTGGAGGTTCCAATGTTGGTGCTGAGCGCATATCTCATCGATCAATTAGGCAGATTTATTCAAAGTCGATACTTGGAAGAGACAAGATAGCAAGACCCGAAAGAAACAACTTTATTTATTACTTATATGTATGTATGGTATAGAACTGTTTACTTACTGAAATGTTGCATGTTTGGCTTTGCAATTTGTCTTACAACTGGAATTTCGATCAAATTCCATTATTATTTTTTTGTCATATTAATATTGACCCGAACTGCACACCACTAGAAGAGATCAATATTAAATATTCCTTGATCTTTTGTTTCTTTCAAGCTAGTGTGCTACTTCCCTACTCCCAGCTAGCTACTCCAACAATGAGCTCATCTGGAATGGATCTATATAAAGGTTCGCTTGCATAGCTCTCCTTCCCAACATAGAATACTTGACACATATATATGCAATTTATAAAATACTACTACCTAGCTAGCTCGCTCTCCCTCCGCCTTGTTAATTCTTCTTCTTTCTCTTCTCTTCTTTGGTTTTTTCAACAAAAAATAACAGTTTGATTATCTGAAAGATGGTTTCTCCAAATACCCTTCGTTTTGTTGTGGGTATTCTAGGTGTGTAATTTGATCTCGATCATGCATTGAGTATATCTATCATCCATAATCTTATATATAGCCGAGCGCATGCATGCTTGATTAATTAGGTCAGCTTCTGATCTGAAACTTTTCTCTAAACCGAACTTATCTTCCTTTTTTTCAGGGAATGTCATTGCCTTCTTCTTGTTCTTATCTCCACTGTAAGCCAACGAACTCTCCATCGATCCTATATATATGATCGATTACCACATATGCATGTGTTGATTAGTTGATATGCTCATCATATATATGTATATATATTTGTAGTATAGAAATACATTTGGTCACTTTTTATATTATATCCAGTTTCACACATGCATACATATACATATATAGGCTACTTTATATATATCAACATACATACTGTTGGGTTTGGTGGAAACTTTAATGTATATATATAGGCCAACCTTCATCAAAATATGGAAGAAAGGTTCAGTAGAGCAATACTCAGCAGTGCCTTACCTGGTAACATACCTCAACTGCATGCTTTGGATAGTGTATGGGCTTCCTATGGTGCGTCCTCATAGTCTCCTGTTACTCACCATCAACGCAGCTGGCTGGTGTATTCAGCTCACTTACCTCATCATCTTCATTATTTGCTCTAAGGATAAAAGTAAAAGGCTACGGCTCATCATAATCATTCTTGTGGAAATGAGTTTTGTTGCTGTTGTTTCCTCTTGTACCTTGACTTTCATCCACTCTTCTAGTGGAAAAGTGAGGGTGATTGGTACTATTGGAGTTGTCACTGCAACATTGATGTATGCTTCACCATTATCAGTCATGGTGGGTGGGTGTTACAGTCGCTAATTGATGAATAGTTTATTAATTAATTATATCATTTTGAGTTCTTGCTTCAACATATTGTTAACATCACATAAATATTGTATATGTTGATGCAGAAACTAGTGATGAAGACCAAGAGTGTTGAATTCATGCCATTAGGTCTGTCTGTTGCTTCCTTCTCTAACGCACTTGTGTGGACGGTTTATGGCGTGTTGCCTTTGGATCCATATGTCGCTGTAAGTGATCATTATTATTAATTATTTCACTTTCTTCTAAACTCTATTTTCTATTCTTCTGGAGAGATGATGACTTAGCTAGCTAGTCATCTAGTATTTTTTTTTAATGTTGCAGCGAAACTGTAAATTTATAATATATGAGAATTGAGTTGCATTGAGTTGAGTTGGGTGAGAATCTGACTAGATCCACGATACCATTCAAGATCAGTTCAACTAGCTACAAGTGTCCGCCATTACATTAGTTTGACAGTAATTAACCACTAGTAAAGTTTTATATTAATTATTTGTCATGCTATTTATAAAGTTATCAGGATATATATGAACCAACTTTAATCAAATACTATTATAAATTTCAACTATCTGTTACTGATTTTTGGACATTAATTTGGCACTCTTGTTAACTTGCAGGGTCCAAGTGTGATGGGAGTTTTGTTTGGACTAGCGCAGTTAATATTGTACGCTATTTACTTTAAGTCGACAAACCAACAACAAAAGGAAGTGGAGATATTAGGGGAAATAGGAGTGGTTACCAAGACTACAGAGTTGGGACGTGCAGATGATGAGGTCATTAATGGAACTGACAAAAAAGTTCAACTACGGACACAAGTTGTCTAATATATATGAAATGTACTTGTGTTTGTTCACAACCTTACAAGTTATTCAAATTCGGCAAAATAAATTTTTGTCTTCTTCTTTACTATTAAGTAAATAAATAGCAAACGCCTCCAGTAATATCTCTATTCAGATTTACAAATGAGTACACTCATAGCGATGCAAGATAAAGAAAGCAGCAGCATTTTTAGGCAAAATACAATCTATCGTTTTCAAACTTAATAATCTTATGTTTGTTGAGGGTCTTATGTTTAACCTTATTTCTCTCAAGAAGTTTATAGAACAGGTAGGAGTGGCTATTATGTTTCATGATCAATATTGTGCCTTGCATGACTCTGAAACACAATAAGAAATAAAAATTGGATATCAACAATCATGACTTTACTTCCTTGGTCTCGCTTGTTTGGAAGACTACAAGAGGAGAGAAGGAAATAACCCTCTGATTAATTTTTCTACATTGGGAAAGGAAGCATTGATTGTAGATATATCAAAGGAAGTGATGTTATGGCACAATAGGTTAAGACATATCTTTGTGAATAAATTGTCAATGTTGGATATTAGCAAATCTCTGAAAAATCTTATTGTTTTGTCGTGTACAGTATGCTTCAAGGCCAAAGCCAAACGTTTGAAATTTCCCACGTCTTGTATTAAAACTAGTTCTGTATTTGAAATACTTCATTTAGACACTTGTGGTCCTTTCAATATATAAAACGTTGATGGTAAAAAAATATGTTTTGACTATAGTGGATGACTTTTCTAGTGCTGCATGGGCTATGCTTCTAAAAAAACAAAGCCCAAGCCATGGAAAAGATTATTGATTTTGTTAAACTCATTAACACTCAATTCGTAAAGAAAGTTAAAGTTATACGAAGTGAGAATGCCAAAGAACTAGGGAGTTCACAAGAAGCCGTAAATTTCTTCAAGAAAACTGGCATAATACACCAGACCAGTTGCTTTCATATACCCCGCCAAAACGGAGTTGTAGAGAGAAAACAAGATCATACTATGCAAGTGGTCCGAGCCTTGTTCCAATCTGGTTTAGATAAAGAATACTGGAGCTATACTGTTTTACATGGTGTATATGTAGTCAACAAATCTCCTTCAAAATCCATTAATAACATCAGCCCGTAAGAGAGAGTTTATAACCTTAAACTAGATTACACAAAAAATGAGAAGGTGTTTGTATTTTGTAATAGATACTAAGCCAAGTAAGAACAAATTAGACCGTAGATCTAAGGCCTACATCAATCTAGGAAATCCAACTTATACAAAAGGTTATAATGTCTTGAACACTGATACAAGAGAAATAAAAAACAACAGGGTTGTCACATTTTTTGAGCATATCTATCCTTTAAGAGATAGTGAATGAATTAATATCTGGCATGACAAAGAAAAGAATAATAATTTTCTCTTTGATATTATTTCCAAGGATACCAACCTTCATAACACTGAACATTCAGGGGGTGGGTTTCTATACACTCCATAAGAAATAAAAACCACAAATCAAACTATCAGAGATATTCTTCCACCAAATAAAAGTCTAAGATTAGGAACTCCAATAACTCCTCCATTGAAGAAACCAGCCCCAATGAACATATTTCTTCTCTTCCTGATTCTTTGAGTGATACCGCCCATCCTCCTACACAAAATCTATCTTCATAATCTGTTACAGAACAGATACTTCCATCTAGAAGATCCATTCATGAACATAAACAACCTATTAGGTTCAATGTCTACATTTGTAATAATACCACTGCTGATATTTGTGATATTTTTCCAAATATCATGTATACCGGGTTAGAAAAACAGAAAGAAAGTTAAGAAGAAACATATCCTATTCTTTTTAATACGTTGACAGATATAGCCCCAGTTATTATTTTACACTTCTCTAACCTAGCATCCACAGAAGCTGAATTGCTCAATGATAAGTGGTAAAAATATACATTTATGAGGGTCATATTTACCTACATTCTACTTAGATTATAACCTATTTTCACCACTTTATAGAGTATTTAGTATTTATTAGTGAACTTATACATTTTTTATTATAATTTGGGTAAACGCTCATTGGAGCATGATAGATTAGTGATAAGGAGCTACTCGGATGCTTAAACTAGACTTCAAGATGCGTGTCACAAGGCTACAGACCAAGATGGGACTAAACATGTGAAAACTTTCATTCTGATGAAATTCATGCCTATCCCAGGTTTGTGTCCAGGTCCACAAACCCGGACCAATCCTCCGCTGAAGTCTTTACCAAGTTTTGAGCATGGTCCGGGTTTGCGTCCGAGTTTACAAACCTGGACCAATCCTCCGTAGAAGTCTCCGTCCATTTTTACTCTGGTCCGGGTATGTGTCTAGGTGATATACCCGTACCAGTCATCAAACGCGCATGATTTAATCACATCAATGCGGTCCGAGTTTATTATCTGGACGCAAGCGCGGACCACACACAGAGGCCCGTCCCAGATTAACAAAAACACAAAAGAATAAGAAAATTATTCTCATTCCCTACACACGCCCGTCTGAGCCCTATTCCAGTGACAAGAAAAGAGAGGAAGGCGGAAAAATAGAGGAAAAGAAGAGAAGGGAACAAGAGGAAAAAATGAGGGAAAATCTCCCACCTCCATTGAAGCTTCTACTCTCTTAATGGTTGAGTAGTCACATTTGTGCTCTAGGACCATAATTGAATCTTGAATGCTCCATTTGTGCTTGTAACACATGACCTCATTTATGATAGTTGTTTTATCTTCATAAATGCTTCATTAATGTCTTGGATTCATTACTCATGGCACTTATTGCAATTTCTAGCATTAGGGTTTAAGCTAGAAATTAAGAATTTGAGGATAAACCCTAACTTTCATTTCTCTAAATTAGGGAGTGAAATTTTTGAGCTATTGTTAGGAGCTTGAAATTAATGCTATCTATTGACTTTAGCTTTTCTTGAATTGGAGGAGTGATTAACTAGGTGAGGATTGAATAGTTCAACATTTGGAGAATCATGATCTAAAATCTCTAATAGACAACTCAATTGAGGTGTGTTTATGAGTGTAATTGGGCATTAAAGGGGATACCCACTATCCTAGTGTACTTTCATCCATTCCATCCATAACAGATTTAGTTTATTGTTTTTATTGTGACCACCAAACATCTAGCTTGCCTGCGGTTAAACCCCCAAGTATCGATCTTTGTTTCATTAACTAGAATACCGAGACTAGGTAGATTGAACCAATTTCCTTGTGGATGCGACCCTTGTTGTACTACATCGATTAGGTGCACTTGCTATTCCTTGCATTTATTTATATACTTTGTTATATAGTGTTTGCACAACACTCAATAAATTAAACAACTTGCACGAACCCACTGGTTATGAACAAGCAAGGAAGGATCCTAGATGGAAGCATGCCATGTTAGAAGGATTCCAGGCTTAAGAGAGAAATAATATTTGGTCAATGGTTACATTACGAAAGGGAAAGAAACCAATATGTAGATGGGTTTACAAAACTAAGTTAAAAACATATGGAACCTTGGAGCGTTTTAAAGCAAGGTTGGCTGTTCGTAGTTTTACAAAAAAGTATGGGCATGATTACGAAGAAACTTTCTCCCATGTTGTAAAGATGACAAAAGTCCGTGCTTTAATAATCCTGGCTACAAAAAGAGGCTGAAATATTGATCATTTGGACGTCAACAACACCTTTTTTCATGGAGATCTCCATGAAGACGTTTATATGAACATTCTAGAGGGTCTACAAGTCATAGGATCATACAAGGTTTGTAAACTGCACAAGTCATTGTATGGCTTAAAACAAGCCTCAAGACAATGGCATGGGAAACTAGGTAATTTTCTATAATCTCTTCAATTGTAGCAATCTTTAAATGACTATTCTTTGTTTTTTAGACGCGGAGGGAACAACGTTATTTAAGTGGGTATTTATGTTGATGACATCTTAGAAGTTGAGAATCATAAAAAGGATAGTGGCTAAAAACTAAATTGGACAAAAGATTCAAATTTAAGGATTTGGGCATTATTAGCTATTTTCTTGATATGCAGTGTATTAAGGATTGCAGAGGCATAGTTATGACAAAATGTAGCTATGCAAAACATATTTTAAAGGATTTTGGAATGGAAAACTTTCGTGCTTCTATTTCCCCTTTGTAGTTTAATTTAAAGCTACATTAGAATCAATACATATCAGTGCAGGATCCTACACTGTATAGGAGTCTGGTTAGAAAATTATATTTTCTAACAAACACCAGGGCAAACATCTCCTTCTCCATTCATTATTTAAGTCAATTCCTTCAGTCACCGATAAAAGATCACTACATACCCACTCCTACATCAAAGGAACAATCGGTTATGGCCTCTTCTTTAACAACACATCAAATGTAGAACTAATTGCCTACTGCGACTCAGATTGGGCCTCATGCTCAATCACAATGAAGTTTATAAGCGGGTATTATATTCTAATGGGTGGTGCCCCCTTAAGTTGGAAATCGAGGAAACAAGCTTCGGTAGCACTTTCTTTCAACAGAGGCAGAATATCGCGCCATGAGACAAGTAACTAGTGAATTAAGTTGGTTGAGTAGGTTATTACATGAATTGGGAATTCATGAAGTAGCTCCAATTCTAGTGCGGTTTGATAATTTAGCAGCAGTCCATGTTGCTTATCTCACGAGAGAACCATGCACATCGAGATAGAATGCCACTTTGCTCAACAAAGCTGCAAGAAGGAATCATACAAGTGGAACATGTACCATCTACAAGAAAGCTGGCAAATGTGTTAGCTAAATACCTTACATGGAAGGATTACAGACCGGTCTTACCAACTATAGAAACAAGACATAAACAAGACCTGATTTTGTTTTTCAAAATTCAGATCTTGACGGGGTGTATTAGAAAAAGTTCAACTGTGGACACAAGTTGTCTAATATATATACGAAATGTACTTGTATTTGTTCACAACCTTACAAGTTATTCATATTCGGCAAAATAAAATTGTGTCTTCTTCTTTATTAAGTAAATAAATAGCAAACAATTCCACTAATATCTCAATTCAGATTTACAGATGAATACATTCATAGCGATGCAAGATGAAGAAAGCAACAACATTTTTAGACAAAATAGAACCTGTCCTTTTCAAACCAATCCAATTAATGATTTACACACTAATAATTCGAGAGAACCAACGGACAACCAATATCTTACAGTTTCTAACTAGACGCACAAAAACCTAATATACAAATACCAGAACAGAAACTGATAATAATAGACATGAGAAAGCAATCAGGGCTCCCTCCCTAATCCAACCACCTTCTACTTACTTTTCCCAAAGAAGATTTCGTACAACGAACTCTCTAGATAAAGGTAACAAACACGATAAAATGTCTGGCAAATATGATTAACATATATGTACAATTAATTCTCTTACAAATATGTCATCCTCCTGAGCTCTCACAGGAACTACCCGGATTTCTCAAGATGTTATGAACTGACAGTCTGATGACATTACTCCCACATGAAGTTATCAAGTCGACACACTCTTGCAAGTCGTCATCACAAGCGATCAAAACCCACTCTTGATCATCGTCTAAATACTTGATCTCGAAGGTACCCACCTCTAGCTTATACCTCTTCCCCACCTCTGCCTTCAAATCAAGGATCCCAGAATCCAAAGGAAACCGAAACCTTATCATATCTTTTCTAAATGTTGCTTTCATGGTCACATGTTTCATCTCTTGCCTCGGCTGAAATCGAGGAGTCAACAACCCACCACCTAATTCAGGGATAGGAGCTGCCGTGTCATTAATAGCATGATTATTTAGGTTCGACATAACAGGTTCTGTGGTTCTCACTTCCCCATTCGAGTCACCCACCAAGGGCCAGGGGTGAAACTTTCTTAAGTTTTTTGAGCTCTCAGCATCTTCTTCTGATAAAAACCTACCACGGTGATGGGTGGTGGTCACAAGATCAGGAGGAAATGGGCCAGTCGAGCTGTTTAGCTTTTTATTTGGTTGAGGGGACACTACTGCACATGTTGCAGTGTCACTCAGTTGTTGTTCCCTCCCAGCCAGGTTCCCTTGGCATGACCCATGCGATGTTGAGGATGTCCCATCGGTACTAGTCTCATGACACTCACCATCACCATCACCATCACCAATAGCTGCAGTTCTGGGTGAATTGTTTGGCTCTACCTTATCAATTGCTCTGTCACCCTCCCTTGAACAGCTTCTCTGAATTGCTGCTGCCGTGTTTGAAAAATCATTCTTTTCTAGTGACCGCAATTGCTTCTCTTTATGAGTGGATGTATTGAAAGCAGGATGCAAAGATGAAAAGTCAAATGATCCACTAGCCCCATGGACAGATTCCATCACACGCTTGAGCTTCGTAAGGGAACGGTTGACCTTGTTGATCTTGCGAGATGGCCAACGTAATATTCCATGCTGTCTACATATTCGCTTCATTGTTGTTGGACATACTGAAAAAAAGGATGGATAGAGAGAAGGGGAGACCCACCAAGTTAGTAAAGTGGAAATCAGAAGCTATAGCAAGTATGGATCATAGGATGATAAAGCCTAATAACAAATTCTGATTATTACTGACATACCACCAAGGCTTTTTGCTGCGTCCTTCAGACTTCCAGCAAAATGCTGCTGAAGTTGTTCAAGACTTATTTTCTTCTCAGCTTTTCCACGCTTTCGCTCCCTCTTTTTGACCTCTTTATTGACTTGAGAAAGACCAACCTTGTCCCTTTCTTCATCACTGTCTAAAGCAGCATTCTGACTTCCTCCTACACTTCCCTTTTCTTCTATTACTGATTTCTGACCACCACAATTACCTTCTCCAACCACAAAGACCCCCCTATCCAAGCACCCTTCCAGGTTAGGAAGAGACCTAACCTGATGCAAGTCAACACGTGCAGCCTCATCAGTCAGAACATCATCAGGATCTTCATCATTTGCAGCAACATTCACAATTTCCATGCACTGTCTCTCCTCTTCAAGTGCTCTACCAGAAGCCACCATAAGGCTCTGTAAGTTCTGCTTAACAGTAACCAAAATCATGTCCAAAAGCTCAACCTTCTCATCATTAGCAGTTAACCTCATAGGTAAGAAGAACTCAAGGACATAATCATCCTCCCCTGTGTACTTACTCCTTAAACAAACAGCAAACGATCCACTCAGCCCAAACATCTTAGCATAGTGCACCAATGGGTACTCAGTTTTGCTGAATCGTCTGATATCTTCACAAAAGCACAAACCATTTGACATAAGCGCCCTCCCAACAACTCCCTGGCCTCTTTGTAGATGGTGCTCCGAACAAGCCTCTTGAAAGTAGCACATCCGAGAATCTACAACATAGAAGGCTGAATCACTAGTGGACATGCAGCAGACTTGATCCATACAGCCCCCATTGTCGAAACCAGTAGAGCAGTTGTTGCTCATGCCACCGCGGCTGTATGCTACAACGCTTCGGTGATTACATGGAATCCATGTCTGGGCTAAGGGTAACTTGTATGTTTCACATACCTCTGTCACTACCTGTATGATTTCAGCAAAAGAATTTTGGCGACCCTTGTTGCAGATCTGATGCGAGTAACGTCGACCAAATTGGCAAAAAAAAAAAAACATTAGTACAGTATTGTAGTTCAAGGTTGCAAATAATTCATCTGTGGGTGGTAAACTTACTTACCAAGAAGTCTTGTTGGTCCAGTTTATCCGAACTTTTAAGATCCACTGCCTGCAAAAGACTCAAACTATCAGAGACTTTGAGATACTAGTTGCAACAGAAGACCTACCGCATGAAGTGAGCAGCCATTTATATGTTAACGAAACAAGTGC
The DNA here is from genome assembly GCA_023374045.1 of Limonium bicolor. Lineage (NCBI taxonomy): Eukaryota > Viridiplantae > Streptophyta > Magnoliopsida > Caryophyllales > Plumbaginaceae > Limonium > Limonium bicolor. The sequence goes on from CM041781.1 coordinate 220,423,910, forward strand.
TTCAGGAAACTGATGTATCGGTAGCATAATTTTCAGATGCATGATTAATTAATCCATCGTCTAACTCTAAGCAATATATGTCTTAATAAAAGCATGGCAGAAACTAAGGCAAAGAGCTAAAGAACATAAACCTCAAGAGCTCTGCAAACTTTGTCAACCTCCGGAGCATAGTTAATCTTATGAGAAGTCATAATAAGCTCAATTACGCCAACACATGACAACCCCATCGGCTCAAACACAGGCACCGCCAAGCTCCCATGTATATTATAATCCTTGGCATGATTAATCCGCGGATACTCTCTGCTTGAGTAAAGCTGCACGTCGGGACTCCACTCCGGTGACCTATGTCTAAAAACACGGCCAGGAAGGCCAAGACTTCTGTCACTCAAATAATCAGTGGTGAACGTATACGTCAAGGACACAGCCCTGTACTGATGAAGTCCCCCGTCGCCCTGAGAACTAAGAATGAAGGGTTGTCCTAAAGTTGTGAGCATGAACCGGTTTCCTCTCCTTATTGGAGTCCATACCTGAGCTAGTATCTGGTGTTGTTCAGTTGAGTCCTTGAAGTATCTGAGGGCCTGAGTCATCCGCTCTTTCAATAAAGAGGACAGGTCTGAGGTACCTAGTGGAGGCAGAGACAGTCCTAGATATGATTGGGGTAAATTGTTGCTATTCTCTTCCTGCAGATCGTCGCCACCATTGCCGCCCTGGTCTCTGGTTTCATCTGCAGTAAAAGTTTCAGGATTACCACCAGTTTCAAAGGAGAAGAAGGAAATCTTCAATTAGCATTACTATGTGTTAGAAGAAACCACACATACTGGAATATTCAATATACACAATTTCATACGGATATCCATTTCAGGTTTATGATTTAGCTTCTACAAGCTCCCTGCCGCAATTCTCAGTTAACTATAAAAGTTTGCCTAAAAGGATATTTAAGATGAATATTTTACAGTAGAGATAATCGGCGGAGGGGGAGATGATTATTAAAGGGAACAGAAAACGGAAAGAAACATACAACGCATAGGCGGAAAATCAGTCGAAACGCATAGACCGGCAGAGAAAGCGGCGCCAACCACTGTAGCGGCGGCGGAGGCGGCGGCTGACTTGTCATTGGAAAAGTCAGGAAAAGCCCAACAAGGATAGGGGAAAGACTGCTCGGAGGTAGATGGAAAGAAAGACGGGGATGGAGGGATAGGGTCATCAAACTGCAAGGTGGCACCGAGATCGGCGAAATCTAGATCCATGACAGAGTCAGGGTCGTGTTGGGATAGGAGAAGAGAAGGGATGTCTTCATCCTTAGGTGAAGTAGCTGGGTGCTTGGGTATGATCAGCGGGCTTTCTTGTTTCCCTGCTGCTGCGTCAGACATGGTTATCGTCCAATTTCTTCAACCGGCGCACGGATCTCTCTGGTTCTATGATAGCTCGCTCGCTCGCTGTTGCTTCGATTAGCTGACGGTTTGGAGAGAGAAGAAGCGACGCCCCGGGGACCCGGGGAAAGATGGTCAGAAGAAGCGGATGGGAATTTGGGATTGGGATATTCAGGAGATGAGGAAATGGGCAAATAGGATACCCAACTACAGAGCGCGGCAGGCTGTGGCTGTGTCACGTACTACAGTTGCAGAGTCCACTTGTACACGAGAGGGGGGAAGGTTATTTTATTTTATTTTTTTTGCAATTTTAATATTGTTTGATAAAAGGGAGATTGTTGTGTTTTTTATTTTCTGAAAATTTACAATATATCCTTTTTTTTCTTTCATAATTCACAATATATTTCTATTGGTTTTCGTAATTAATAATATGTTTATTGGGTCTCACATGTCACATATGAGCTTAAAAAATTTAAATTTGATATTGGACCAAAATATAACACTTTAGCATCGTTCATGTAAAGTTTCATCAATTTTGGACAACATTTAAGCATGTTTAAAATTGAATTACGAAAACCAATAAAGATATATTATGAATTATGAAAGAAAAAAGGGGTATATTGTGAATTTTCCCTTTATTTTTTTCAGCATGGAGATTGTTGTGTTGTGTGGAGGACTCAGAGCTTCATTTATTTTGATTAAAGAAAGTTGATCGATTTTATCAATTTTTAGATATTTAGTATGCTGCTTTAGAAGACGGTTTCAATTTTGTTAAGAGTTTAAAAAAATTAATTGAGGGGTTTTATTTTGACGTTGTTGAAGACCATTAAGATTATGATTTCAAGGTTCTAGTGGAGTGGGTCCTCAACTAAGTCAGCAATCCATTGGACAAACTGGAAAACAATGTGCCTCCCTCTAAGCTCGGGTGGCTTAGGTTTCCGGGATCTCCGTACTTTTAATCGTGCTCTTTTAGGCAAGCAGCTCTGGAGTATTCTACAAAATCCAAAGTCTATGCTATCCCGGTTCTACACAGCACGCTACCTTGACCAAACACCTCTTAAGCAAATTCAACCTATGTCCAACTCAAGTCAATTTGGAGAGTTCTCTTGAGTGTGCGAGATCTGGTTGAATCTAGTGGCCGCAGACACATTAGTAATGGCCTTACCACATATGTCCATGATCGCTGGCTCCTCTCGAAGGAGGGCGGCAAACCCTACCTTTGAATACTTTCGCCTCATCTACAGCACGCTAAAGTTTTTTGAAATACCCCTAAATTAATTTAAATTAATTTAGGGGATTTCTTTTATTAAACCTTAAATAATACTATTAAATATTAAATTATTATATGGAATTATGAATAATAAATAATTATATGGAATTATGGAAATTAATTTAGGGGATTTCTTCTATTTAACCCTAAAGAATACTATTAAGTATTGAATTATTATATATTATTATATAGTATTATGAATTTAATAATAAGATTTATAAGTCAATAAATCTTGGGAAATTTCTAAACACTCCAAGTATATTATAAAGATTTTAGAAATAATTTGTACATTAATTTGAATCATAAAAGTCAAAATAAAATTATAGAAACCTTAAAGCTTATTAAGCCTTGCTAGGGTTGACTTTTTGAGAATGGTGAAACTAGCTCATGAAACCTATATCAATAAAAAGGTTATGGAAAACCATGAAGATTGATAAAAAGAATGTCAAAAACGGATCATCCTAGCCAAAGTTATGATAAAATGAAGTTTAGAGCCAAAATTTTGAAAAAGATGCTGATGTGGCAAGTCTGCTGACTCACCCGCGCGCCTCGGGATACTGATTTCGCCCTAACTTGTGACATCTATAACTTTCTCATCTTTTGGAATTTTTAAGTGGCGTCTTTTGCATTCTCTTCTCCTACAATTCCTCTTTCCAACCATAACTCATACTCAACCTAACTCATTCTACATCGATGGGAAAATCGATCTAAAGTTGCCTCCTTGCGAATTCGTAACCCAGAATTCCAGTTTTTACTGAAATCAGGTAAACTTCGTCTCGCCATAACTTCTTCGTTTCTCAGTCAAAATTCGTGTTCTTTAGCTTGTTTTGAAGATCTCTAATCCCTATCCAACTTTCTTTTTTACACCAAAGGCTGATTCTCAATAAGGTGAAAGATAAAGGCATCGAAAGTTGCCTCCCCGAGTTCTGGAAACCCAGAAATCCGGAAATTTCAGTTGAACAGGTAAACTTCGTCTTATCATATCTTCTTCATCCGTGGGCAAAAATTCTTGTTCTATAGCTCGTTTTAAAGATCTCTGATTCCTCTACAATTCTTATGAAGAAACCTCAAGCCAGTTCTCGATCGTCTGGGAGATAGAAGCGTTTAAAGTTGCCTACCTGAAGAGCAAAAAAATACTAATTTTTCCAGAAAACGAGTTCAAATTGCCTTGCCGGCTCATCTCCAGTACGATTCCGACCAAATTCCACCATCTATGATGTTCGTTTTTGCATTCCCGTTCATTCTTCTCTATCAATTTAACCAATTACGCAATACATTGAGAGAACTTGTAGGAATTCAAATCGGAAACGACAAGAACCCTAACCTTCGTTGCCCAGAATCGTATTCACTGTATACTGCATGATAGCTTGTATAATTGGTACCATTAGAACCGAAATTGAATTTCTAATCCAATGAAACAAAAATTAGTCGATTTGGTTCTGTGAGTTGAGAGAAATCAAGGAAAACGTACTCGGGTTTCGTTTTGTGTTTGCTGATGAACTCGAGTAGCAGTAGCCGTCCGATTGTAGGGTATAGAAACGGACGGCCGAGATTAGAGCTGGAAGTTTAAGTTGGTTATGAATTATAATATTTCCAGAATTAAACCCTAACTTGTTGAATTAATTTAAATACCTTCTCGAATGTATTTTGACTTCAAATTTTAACCATAGATTCCTTATAAAATCTAGTTTATTTTGATGTAAATTAATATGGTTTTGGAGTTTTTAAACCTAAGTTATGATTTTTGCAATTTACGGGTATTATGGAATTATTTGGATAAATTAAAAGGATATTTTTATGAAATAAAAATTTTATAATATGTCTAAAATATTATAGTTACTATGTATTAAATTTGGGAATTTTTGGACAAAGGTAAATGGGTCTAAAAATTGTGTTTATGAAATTTTCATAAGATTATCTTATAATATATGGTTTTTAATGTAACAAAAATTAAAGTATAGTTTATTAATAAACTTTATAGGGTGGGATAATATGATAAGACTAAACTAACATTTAATACAGAATGTTAATAAATATTATTGGGTATAAACTTTTAAGTGAAGTAAATATATATATATATATAAAAGAAATAAAATAGTAACTTAGGTTAAATCAAGGAACTAAATTAATCTACATTTACAATAATTATATAATATGGTGGTTAATAATGGTGGCCATCGGGTCTGGTTCTACCAGGAACCGGCGGTTCTACCCGGAACCGATTGGAACCGGAACCGGCCGGGAACCGGTGGGAACCGGAACCGGAACCGAACCGCCTCAGCCTGTTCCGAATACGAATACATGTTTTGAGATTCGGGCCCGAACCGGGCCCGGAACCGGAACCGCCTGGAACTGCCGTCGGATTCGGAACCGGAACCGCCTGGAACTGCCGTCAGATTCGGAACCGGGAACCGGAACAGGAACCGATGGAACCGAAACCGGAACCGCCCCGGAACCGGTTGAAGTTACCGTGTAATATTTTAGAATGTATTAGTAATTTAGTATTACTTTCTTTCCATGTAATCTTTTTTTAAGACTTACAAATTGACATCATGTAACCTCTTAGTAGCTGTACTCTTTTTCCTAATTAGGGTTTTCCCAATGAGTTTTTACCTAATAAGGTTTTAATAAGACAGTGAATCATATAAAAAATTCTCTTTGTTCCTTATTTTTGTAAATTCAATAAAAATTCCTAATTCTTTGTTTCTTACACATTTAAGATTATAAACTTGAAGAATAACCTATCTAGGAGTAAACTGGATGAAAAGTGCAACGTGTGTGCTCAAACGGATCTCAAATCGGAGCTAAAACGAAGCAACTAAAGCCGATCGAATCTTTCCGGAACCGATCAGAACCGGAACCGGAACCGAAACCGGACGGAACCGCCCGGAACCGGTTTTTTGACCGAATCCGAAGCGAATCCAGATTTCAGAACCGGAACCGGAACCGCCCAGACCGGTTCCGAATACGAATACACATTTTCCGGAATCGGAACCGATGGAACCGGAACCAGAACCGGTGGAACCGGACCCGTGGCCACCATTAGTGGTTAATATACTTAATTGGAACTAAGGAAAATACTTTATTTTATAAACCATATATTGGATATAGATATGTGTACAAGTTAATATAAATAATTAAAAGCAATAAAACTACATAAAGAATATCTTGAATAAATCCTAATATATATATACATAAATAAATAAATAAAATACCTTATAGGAAGTAGAATATGAAGGAATTAATAAGTTAAACTAAACATATACATAATACTAATAAAAGAATATTATATGAGGCGAATTAAATTATGATTATTAAACTTAAAGAGTTATCTTTGAATTTCTAAGATTTATATAAACCGTATTAAAATACATGTATAGTATTAGTCAACGACCATAATGTAAGTCTATAATTGGGTTAAGTAATTAAGAAGTTAACACTTAGGAAATTTGTAATTAGATTTCACAAAATGTTACAAATAGATCTTATAACATAATCAATAATAAAGTAAATGAAATACTTTTATCTAAATGCGAAGTGGATTTATAAGTCTAGATTTAATCATTTCATAACATATAGTATTGAATAATGACTTAATGTTTTAAGATAAAATCATTAAAAGGATTGTGATGTAAAACTATATTAAACTATGATTAGGGAATTAATCCAGATAATAATCTTTAAGTTTCTTAGAAGTAGATAAGCCACATAAAATACATTTATAACATTAACTAACAACGTTTAGAATGTGAGTTTATAAATAAGTGTTGTAGTTAATAGCTAGAACTTGTAAAAAGGTTTGTAAATATAAATTAGATATTCAAACTTTAAACCTTTAATCAGACGGAACCAAGTTACATAAGATGTTATACTGATATACTTTACGGTAATGGGGAATATTGATATGTTATTTGAATGTAAAATATGAGAATTTTCAGAATAGATGATCTTATTAAATAATTGGCAATTTCACTTATGAATGGGGATTTAATTCTTAGATAATTTTACCTTATGTTAAGATGTAATGTTTCTCCTAAAACATAATGAAGGAAAATAATTTATTATGTTACTCCTTTGAAACCTTAGGTTTTGTAAATAATTTAAAACGTATTTAAGACTTAAGTTTATTGAAGTTTAGTATTAAAGGATTATACATAGTCTATTGGGGGAATGCGTGTAAAAATAAAACATTTAGGAAATTAAATGTAAGCAAGGATACATAAAAGGTTATCTTAAAACACCTTATATATAGTTAATGATAAAGTAAATAATAATCTTGTGAATACTAAATGTAAGAGTTCGATACGTCTAGTTAATAATAATATAGTTATTTCATATGAGAGTAATTCAACATCTTGTGACAAGATTGTTAGACGGTTGTAATAGGAAGTCATTCTGAACTAAGGATATGATAATTGAGTTTAGTGGCTCAATTAAGTTATAATAAAATGTATCTACAACTCTATGATTCCAATATACAAGATGTAGAACTTAATTAAGTTAAGGGGAAACTTAATCATGATGGTTTATTTGGTAATATTGATAAAGTATATATTCATTACGTTGTGAATTAATAGTATAGTATTCTAAGATAAACCTATTATAGGTCATAAGACGATGTTTATTCTAAAGTAAGAGTAAAAGTATTGAGCTTAAGAATTGTTATTGAAATTCTAAGATTTATTGAATAACATATAATGCACTTATGTTATAAAGGTCTTTAATGAGAGAATTATGGTTAGGTATGGGTAAAGTGGATAAGAGTGGAACAATTAACAGGTGTTAATAAAATACATTCCTTGGTCTTACAACCTTGAGTTATACAACATTCTAAGACAAGTCAAAGGTTATACATAGCATTTTAGTGGGGGCTTAAAAGACAATTGGGACTTAGAAATAAGAGTGAGGAGTTGATGATAGACTACCTTTAATATTCTTCAGAGTACTGTTGATTGTTTGCGCAAGTTGACTAGAACTGCTACAGCGTTATCCAGGTACGATTTCTCATACTCAAAGACTTTGCTAACGGACTTTATGGAATGTTTTGGAAAACGCTAATTGAGCTTGAATGGATTTCAAAGGAAACTGTTTGTGTGTGCTAACTCAGCTTGATGTGACTAACTGAGCCTTGAATGTGAAACTTAGATGGTTATTGGTTCCTTCTATTTGGTTGTCTCACTAGACATTAACTCCCTAGGGTTTACGCTTCTACACTCTGTAGGACTGAGTGTTTTGGTATTGCTCTGGTGCAGTTAGTGTTCTAGTGGGAATATGGAAAAGGACAATCTTGGTAATTCTTCCTTTGACTCTGGATATTGTTTCATCCATGAGCTGAATCTTTTGTTGTGACGTGCGCGCGTCTTCAATGGTAACAGTGAGGGGCTGTATATCCCCTGTCCCAAAAGGGATGTAGTAAACAGTGAGGGGCTGTATATCCCCTGTCCCAAAAGGGACGTAGTAAACAGTGAGGGGTTGTATATCCTCTGTTCTAAAAGGACGTACTTGGCGGTGGGGGCCATCTCTCCCAATTGGTTTTATTCCACTCTTGAGTTGTTGGTTCTTGGATATCTATCTTTCCATTCCTAGTCCTTGTGACTACTTGGGTCTTTCTACTCCTAACTGGAATTGGTTCTAACTTGAGCATTGGATGTTCACTAACTCATGGTATGGTTTTTGGATTGACTAACTTTACCTTTCTATTATCATCTTTATCCTTAACTTGTTATCTTTGACTTGGTGATTTTAAAGTGCCTTGTTTCCCTGTTTTACCTTCAAGAGTTTGAATTCAAGTTACTGTTTATTTTGAGGAGTTATGTTTTAAATGTTGTTTTGGAGATTTGTACCAGTTCCATTCCAGTTAACTGACTCACCCCTCCCGGGGTGGGCTGCTTGGTTTTATCTTGCAGGTACGAATTGTTTATACAGGTGGCCACGAAGAGCATGAGTGATTGGGATGAGAATTAGGAATTGTGGAGAGTTATTTTGTTTTACGTTCAGTTTTGTTTACGTTGTTTTCTTGTGTTCAGACCGTAACTTAGATAATTGTAATGGTTGTAATTGGTGAGGTTGGTACCGGGTGTTTGGAACCCGATGGACTGTAATCGCCTTAGTATTTTAATTCCGCTGTAAATACGTTAAATAGGGGCGTTACATTTTTAAATTGATGTTTTCCCCTATTGCCTAGAATGTACAGCTTCTACAAGCCAACTTTCATGCGGAGGGTGTACAACACATTCTAAAACTATCTCTTCCCAACAATGCTCAAACCCAAGACTCATGGATATGAGGCTTCACTTCTTCTGGGCATTATTCTATGAAGACTGCCTATCGTTGTGACGTTGCACTTTCTAGGTCTGCGCAACCAAGTTCGTCCTCCTTGTCTGTTTCTCTTCACAGGGCTTGGCTAGTAAGCGGCTATGGAAGATGGATATGCCTCCTCGTGTCCGCGTTTTTTGATGGAAAGTTTTGCATGGAGCAGTTCCATGCATGGATATGTTGGCTCATAGATTGCACCATCCTGATCTGGCATCGTGTGTTGTGTGTAGAGGCTATGAAACCTTGCCTCATGTATTTTTCAGCTGTCCATCTGTCATGCAATACTGGGACCTTTTGGTTTCTACCCTTTATTCATCTAATTCTAAACTCACCCTTATAATTACGAAAATCACCCAACAGACCCCATACATTTCCGTTTTTAATTCATACTCTTCCATAAATACAATTTTACCCCAAAACTTTATAATTGTTATATTTTATGTTATAACTCTTTTAAATTCCTAAGTTTCCACATTTAAACCCAAGTTCTGGTCAACATTTGACTAACCTCATTTTCGGCTTTAATTACCCATGTATACCCAGAATTTTATAGAATTACATCTTGGCCCCTATCTTTCATAGAATTTACATTTAACTACAAAACTTCATTTTAAATTACAATTTTAATCCTTTCCAAGCCACACCCATAATTTCAGCTATATTACAGCCCAGCACCTCTGTATTTATTCCCTTTATATTGTAACCCTTTTATAGCCTAAAGTTTATTAAATATCTTATAAACTTTATAACTACCTTTAATATTATTATTTGTAATAAAATTTACCTAACACCTCCTTATGACTTGGATATTTTTCCGAAGTCTTCAAAATACTTCTAATTACTCAAGGATCCCCAAACTTACGCATTTTACACCAAAATTATAACCTATGCTATTTATAGCATTTATGTTACATAAACATTATATTATACATACCTAAATACATGGTTGTAACTTAAACTTTAATATAAACATTAAATGCACTACAATACACATTATTCACAGGTTATTCTTGGCTTTACCCAAATTTTTCCAGAAATTGCATTCTTACCCTAAATATTTATACACTTGTCATTTAAGTCTTTAATCCTTAGTTAGCTTAGCCAAATGTTATAATAAGTTTATATTCATTTTTATATCATTATGTAGCTTCTCATCTAGCACTCTCTTGGCTCTAATTTAAGTAACACCCCAAGGTTTCTAAAATTGAATTTTTGCCCTTATAACTTAATATATGTACAATTAAGTTACCCAACTACCTTATAACACATCCAAATGTTCCAACATAAGTTTGTACAGATTAACAACTCAAAATGTAACATTTCTCTCTTAGGGATCTCGGCCATGTACGGCCTTCATCATAACCTAATTCCTTAAGACATTATTACTTGTTTTAGTCCTCTAATCACTAGTTACACTAGCTTAAAGTTCATAAACTGATTCACACTCATCCTTAGGTCAAAATAAAATCCTCTTAGCTGCCCTATAACTCAACAATAATTACACCCTATCAACAAAGACTTTAAGACCTTAAAATAAGCATTTAAGGAAGAAATGTTAACCTTAAGCTTATGAACTTGTTCTCCCCACTTGGAAAGCTTGAAAATCTTGGCCCTTTTGAAGAAAAATGACCAAGGTCAATTTAAAGAGTTATGGGGCTTATAACACTTGAAACACTCCAAAGGAAGGCTTACCCTTTTTATCTCTTATGTGGCGGTTTCTTATTGGATATTGGGTCAACAATTGGAGATTGAAGATCCTTCATTCCATGGATGAAAATATGGAGAAAAATCATCTGGAGAACTATCTTAAAACCGTCCAGCATGAAGGAAGGGGAAAATGACCTTAAAACACTTTATCTTACCTTAAGAAGTGTTCTTATGATCTCTTGCTCCAAAGCTTGATTTCAACCGAATTGGGGGTGATTTTTGAAAGGGAACTAGGACTAGGGAAGTGAAGAAATGATGGTGAAGATTAGTTCATTAGGTAGAGCTTGAAGAGAGGAAGAGAATGGACTATTTTATGAATTTAGAGCTTACCTTTGGAGGTGGGAGTTGAATTTCCAATGGAGTTGCTTCCTAGCTCAAGAATGATGGAAATGGAGGGTTTGGAAGTAGCAACTCTTGGCTGGAATAGTTTAGGAGGAAAGAGAAAGTGTAAAATGTCTTATAAAGTAAGATAAGTTTAAAGAATGGAATAGTACTTGGTGACTCATCTTATTTAAAAAGATATTTGTTGCTTAGTAAAGGGGGAATACTCCCCTTGTTTGCCGCCCAGATCTGGTCAAAATGGAGTCTTATATTGACCATTGACTTTATTAAGTAATTAAGCCTTAATTTGACATTATTTGGGTACTATTCACATTTTAGTGCCAAACTTTAGTTTTTTATGTAAATCCTTTGAATTAGGGTTTCTAGTGTGTTACTAAGTAGTACACATTTTAATTAAAGTGAGTACAAGGCTATTTAGCCACTCAAAGTCAAAATTTGAACACTTTGATAAAAATGTGTTTTAAGGAGTTTTAGAGCTCCTTTTTGTGTCTTAACTCTTTCTAGAGTTTGGTTTGCTTTGGTAATAAGTTTATCTTATTCTTTACCTTAAATATAAGGTTTAGGAGTCCTCTTTGGACCCTAATTGAGGTTACACAATTCTTTAAGTTACTTAAAGCACATTTTTGCCTTAAGTGATTTTTAAGCATTTCCTTGCTTATGTGTAGTCTTAGGTTGTTCCTCAATGTTCTTAAGGCATATCTTAGCCTTATCAATCAATAACTAACCATTTATTTACTCTTTTAATTAAATTAATTCATGATTAATTAATATAATCCAGTTTTGGGGTATTTCAATCTACCCCCTTTAAAAGGGGCTTCGTCCCGAAGTCTCAATCTCAAATCAACTAATCCTAAAAATTATAATTCCACTACTAAACTTAACCACATAATTACAAAGTGCATATCCAAAACAACATAAACGCTTAATTTTAGTGCAACAAAGCGCACATATAACTCATCATAGTGTAACAAGGTACACATAATCCAATCAAAGTGCAACTAATGCACATATATCATTCCGACGTAACAAGGTATGCATACATACACAAACATAGTGCAAAAAAGTGCATATAAGCTAAACACCAAACATAGTGCATCACCGTGCACATACAAGCCAAAGTGTAGCGAAAGTGCAATGAGAGTGTGCTTTCGAGCCAAAAGCAAAAAGGCTCTACCCCCCTAAAATAGGGGTACGTCCACGTACCCTAGACTAGTAAAACTAGTTAGTAAACATCAAAGGGAACTTCGCTCTCATGTCGTCCTCTAATTCCCATGTGGCCTCCTCAAAATCGTGGTTCGACACAGAACTTTCACCAGTCTCACCAACTTGTGGCGAGTGTCTTGGGTCTTTCTATCAAGAATCAGCTGAGGATTCTCCACATATCTCATAGTCGGCTCTAAAGATAGCCTCTCGGAGGATATGATAAGGATAGGGCATATACTTCTTTAGCTGGGAGACATGGAAAATGTCATGTACTTTCCCCAACTCCACTAGCAAATCAAGCCTATATGCATCAGGGCCCACCCGCTCTGTGATCACGAAGGGTCCTACAAACTTCGGGCTCAGCTTGCCCTTCTGCCTGAATCTAAATATGCCCTTCATCGGTGATACTCGTAGAAACACCTAGTCGTCAACCACGAACTCTAGATCTCGTCGCCTCTCATCTGCGTATGACTTCTGCCTATCCTAAGTAGCTCTCATGTTCTGTCAGATCTGCTAAACTTCCACCTGTACTTGCTCTAAGTACTCAGGCCCAATGATGACAGTCTCGTTAGAATCATCCCAACACAATGGTGTGTGCCAAGGTCTTCTGTATAGTGCCTGGAAGGGTGACATTTGAATCGGGGCGTGATAGTTGTTGTTGTATGAGAACTCGATCAGATGCAGCCTATCCATCCAGCTGCCCTGAAAGTCCAAGGCACATGATCTTAGCATGTCCTCACTACTAAAAAGTTGTTGTTTACCCACGGAAAATTACCCACGGGACCGAAACCGTAGGTATATACCCACGGTTTACCTACGGGATAGTGAAGGAGGAGTTTCCAAACAGAATACCCACGGATTACCCACGGAAATTTATACCCACGGACTATTCCGTAGGTAAATACCGTAGGCAGTCACGCGGGGAGACAACCCCAAGTGGCGTGAAAAATACCCACGGGTGTTATCCGTGGGTAATTTGGCGGCAAAAGATACCCACGGGAGGTTTCCGTAGGTAAACTTGAACACAAGATTTACCCACGGTATTTTCCGTAGGTAAATTTGAACACAAGATTTACCCACGGTATTTTTCGTAGGTAATTTGTGCACTAAAATATTTAACCAAATGAATTACCCACGGACAACTCCCGTTGGTAAATTAACTGTAAAAGACTTATTTGCATACTAAGGCCAATTTTACCCACGGAATTTTCCGTAGGTATTTACCCACGGACAGTCCCCGTAGGTAACTATATGCGTTTTTCAGGATATTAAGGCCAATTTTACCCACGGAATTTTCCGTAGGTATTTACCCACGAACTGTTCCCGTAGGTAAATAGACTACTGAACGAGATACTAAGCTCAATTTTACCCACGGAATTTTCTGTAGGTATTTACCTACAGACTTTGCCCGTAGGTAAATATACAACTAAACAAGGGCAATTTTACCCACGGAACTTTCCGTGGGTAAAAATCGAGTTTGTCCACTTAAACGCATCGTTTTATATTTTCATGACTTTGTTTCTCAATTTGTAAACCGGTGGTTTTGACTTTATTTTTTTTTCTGAACTTCCCCTCCAACTCAAACTCGACTGACTCCCCAATTCTACTCCTCAAACTCGAATTCGACTCCTCAAACTCGAATTCGACTGCTCCTTGAATTTGCTACCCAAACTGAATTCAACTCCTCAAACTCGACTGCTCTTTGAATTTGCTCCGCAATCTGAATCGACTCTCAATCTGCTCTCGAAACATTGTGCCTGCTGTTCGACTGCTCCCCAAACTGAAGAATCTGAAAAAGTTTCTCTCCCGTTCGACTCTTAAGCAAGTGTTGTCAAATGACGAAGCTGCTCTTTTGTGCTATCGCCTGAAGAAGGAGAACAAGTAAGTCTTTCTTCCCCTCTTTTGTAGCTTCAAATTGCATTCCTCTCTTCCGGTAGTTAGAACCCTAGAAATCGAGTGATTGGTTTTTTGAGCAGAATGCCGCGTTAGATTAATTAGGAGTCTCTAAAAGGTTGTTGTCTTAAAATGTCAGAAAAACGAAAATAAAAAATGGGAGGCCACACTCCATCTTATTCCTAATTATTTTGCAACAAATAGTGTTAGATTAGAGCTAGATTTCTCTAATCACGATCCATATTCATAATAGCTAAAACACAACAACAACCATGTTTCTAGGTGGTTTATCGCTTATGTTTCTGTACAAGTTTTTTTTTTGGCTTTTGGGAGTGTAATTTGTTATGTTCGCACTTTTTCTATGTGAAGTGATTCTCTTGTCTCTATTCCAACATCTTAATTATATCTGTTGCAGATTTGATGTGAAGTCCTTGTTGTGTTTGCTGTTCTTTTACTCGTTCATGTTATACTGGATTTCACTATGAATTCTGTTGATGGGTCTCAACAAGTGAGCTTCTCCCCGGTTTGGTCAATTCAGGTTGCTTGATTTGTTTCAATCGTGAATGATTTTCAGATATAACAGTAGTTCTTTAGGCTGTGGTGAATGTTCTATCATTAAGACCTGCTTCAATCTGCTTCTTTTTATAAGCCATATCATTGTCTTTGGAATTCTAAAGTTTTGACTGGTATCGAGAAGAGAGACAAGTTTAGGAATGGTATTACTCTGATTTCAATGATCATCGTACTTTAAATGATCAATAAGCTCAGACAAAAACGATAGTTTGAAAGTTTATGGGCATGTATGAACAATTCCTCTAGTTTTGTGGACCTGTATGTCTTTGTTGTTATCATATTTGCAAATCAATTGAAAGTTGCAGAACTGTTTTGAACTCCACTACTAACACTGCTTGGTTTTCACCTATCAAGTGAGTGAGTGGGAGCTGTTGCTGATAAATTGCTTAATGAGGAAGGAAACAATTTCTAGATATAGAAGGTGATGGATGTGGAAAATTGTTGTGTAATAAAACGGCAATTATATTTTTTTTTATCACAACACCATTGGTATGGTCTATTGATTTAACTTTATAGGAACTAATCGAAACTATCCGGTGAAATTATATTTTATCCTCATCATCAACGTAATAAATTCATGATTCAGCTAGTAACCAACTTCCCACCAAAAGCATTAATGGTTTTTGTATTGTGCTCACAACTTAAATTAGATGATTAAAATTAAATGTGTTGGTAAAGGAGAGGATGACCACGATGATATATATGAAGTCACAATCAATTAGGTATCCTAGCCACAAGTGATTGGTCCGATCTTTATCTCCCAACCGGCCCCTCTCCCTTTTTTTTTGGTTATTTTCACCTTTTTCGCCACATAAAACTGAGTATGTTCACTGATAAAATCAGATTCACAAGTTTCTACTTTTGCTGATATGGAAGGCTAGGAGACTTTTGATGCTTCACTTCTTGGACATGCAGATGAAGTTGTGGAGCAGCGTGTTGCTGATGATGATGTCATTATGATAAAGGGAACCAAGTGTACAAGTGCAGTAAGTGATTTAATTAATTCTTTTTGATGCGGTGGTATTTATTCCACTGCAACATCCATTACTAACATGCTTTGTATAAAATGAAGATTTAATTACGTCGGTTTGAGTTGAAACCTTAAGCTCTTTGAACTTTTATATTTTCCAGCACATTCACAGTGACTTGTTTTTTCAGGTTTCAGTGATTCTTAGAGGTGCAAATGAGTATATAACCAAGTGTACAAGTGCAGTATGGGATTGGATCTGTACAAGGGAGCTGTACGCAATAATGTAGACGCTGGATCATTGAGCCAGCAATGAGCAAAGTGAAGATAATACAGGTTTTGAATTCAGATTTGTGCCTCTTCAGAAGCGAATTTCAAGTGAGATACCGATTGTAAGCTGTTGACGTTTGTTGATATTAGCCAAAACCGGATTCTAGTGAGATTACAACGATGAGGATACTGAAGTACTTGAGATTAGAAAGATTTGAGTTGATTGAATGTTTGATATTTGGTGATATCGGATGGTTGAATAAATATGGTTTGTATCTTATGGTTAAATTTATTTGTCCTATGCTTTTGTGCTACAAGAAAACAGCTTTCTAATTGTATTTGCAGTGCAGGTTTGATGTAACATTTTTTTTCAAAAAACTTGTAAGATTTACCCACGGAATACCCACGGTAATGTCCGTAGGTTAAGTGGTCCATAGGTATTCCGTGGGCAAATCACATGGCAAACCAAAGTCTTAGTCCGTAGGTAATCCGTAGGGAATACCTACGGAATTATTCCGTGGGTAATCTGTCCCGAGGGTATTCCGTGGGTATCTACATGGCAACATAGTATGAGTTCCGTTGGTATTCCGTGGGTGTTTACCCACGGAAATTTCCGTAGGTAATTACCCACAGATTTTTCCATGGGCATTTAGTAGGAAATTACCTACGGGATTTTTATTTGGTAGGTAATTAGTTTACCCACGAGGTGTTTACCCACGGAATGGTTCCGTAGGTATTCCGTGGGTAAAATTGAATACCCACGACTTACCTACGGAAATGTCCGTAGGTAAATCCGTTTTTTCTAGTAGTGCCTTGAGTGTCTGGATGGTCCTCTTTGACAGACCATCTGTCTGTGGGTGGAACGTCGTGCTGAGCTTCAGCTCTGTGCCAAGCGCCTCCCTTGTACCTTGCCAATATCAGGAAAGGAATCTCGTATCCCGATCTAACACTATGATCTTTGGCACCCCATGGTGCGTGATAATCTCCCTGTCAAACAGCTCTGCCAGCCTTGGCACCTTCCAAGTGTCCTTCATCAGTATGAATCGGGCCACCTTGGTCAAGCGGTCGACAATCACCCATATCATG
>CM041781.1:220441405-220589643 GCA_023374045.1 Limonium bicolor
TCTCGTACTCAGCTTGATGTGTTTTGGACTTTATGGAATGTTTTGTACGATTTCTCGTACTCAGCTTGACGTTTTTGGACTTTATGGAATGTTTTGTACGATTTCTCGTACTACGATATTTTTGCTGGTTGACTTGTGGAATGTTTTGGAAACGCTAACTGACTTTAAGAGGAACTTCTAAAAATAAGAAATGGTTGTGTGACTGACTCAGCTTGTGTGACTAACTGAGCCTTGGATGTGGAACTCACTTGGGTATTGGTTTCTTCTACTTGGTTGCCCGTTAGACATTGGCTGCTTAGGGTTTACGCTTCTGCACTCTGTAGGACTGAGTGTTTTGGTATTGCTCTGGGTAGTTGGTGATTTAGCGGGATTTTTGGAAAAGGTCAATCTTGGAAATCTTTCTTTCGACGTGCGCGCGTCTTTAATGTGAACAGTAGGGGGCTGTATATCCCTCGCCCATAGGGGCATTGATATTAAACAGTAAAGGGCTGTATATCCCTTGTCCCGAGAGGACGTAGTTAACAGTAAGGGGCTGTATATCCCCTGTCCTTAATGGACGTTCTTGGCGGTGGGGGCCATCTCTCCCAGTTGGTTTCATTCCATTCTTGAGTTGCTGGTTTTGGTTTTCTCTCATTCATTCCTAGTCCTCGTGACTACATGGGTCTTTCTACTCCAAACTTGGAAATGGATCTAACATAAGTAATGATTGTTCACTAATTCTTGGTGTGGTGTTATTTACTAACTTTACTCTTCTGTTATTTGTCTCCTTTGAAATGTTATGTTTGACTTGGTGTTTTAAAAGGGTGTTTTGTTTCGCTATTTTGTTTAAGTGCTGTTTTCAAGTTATTGTTTATTCTCAAGTTATATTAAAGTTTTGTTTTGGAGAATTGTACCAGTTCCATTCCAGGGAACTGACCCGCCCCTTTTGGGGTGGGCTGCTTGGTTTCATCTTGCAGGTACGAATTGATTTACAGGTGGCCACGAAGAGAATGAGCGTTTGGGATGGGACTAGGTTTTGTGGAGAGTTATGTGTTTAATTTCTATTATGTTTGTGTTAAGTTTTTCGAGTTCAGACCGTAGCTTTTGTAAGTTATAAGTTGTAATTGGTGAGGTTGGTGCCGGGTGTTTGGAACCCGATGGTCTGTACGCCTTCGTATTTTATTTCCGCTTATATAAATAGGGGTTACAGAAAGTGGTATCAGAGCGTAGTTACGCTCTGAACCCGAGAAAACAAGCCGAGTGAAATACTTAGATTATAGGTGCACTTAAAACTGGGGAACTGGGGTAGAATTGGGAAGTGAGGACTCCAGTAAGGCACGACTCCTAACCCTTTTTGGAATTGTGAACGATTCCTTTACACACTTTTCTTTTGTGAATGTCTGTTGAGTGTGATGTGTTGTTATACCGTCCAACAATAAACTACAGAAATATATATATTATATATAAGTTGGAACATCCTATATTAAGTACGATAAGATTTTGGTTGAGATATCCAAATATTAAGCTATTTTTCAAAGCATACTCATGGAGAATACATTGCTAAAAATGCAATCCTTTAAAAGCTAGTACACAAATCCTAGAATTTTAAAGAATACTTTTGGTTGAAAACAGTATACAAATAGAACTTTACATAACTAAATTAGTATTGATATTATGTGAAAGTACTTCAACTCCCTTAAAGTTTGAATCTCATGAACTACTTGGTATCAATTTATTACCTAAAGATAATGTTTAAGATAAATCTTAAGTCTAGAAAATTATTAAGCTAACAAGAACTAGTAGCATATTAGAAAAGATCAACATCTGAACTTGTAAAACACATTAAAACTCTATGTTAACTTTAGAAAGAAAACACATAAACCTAACACCCTACGGGAAGTGCCTGGTGCGACGAACTCCTAGGCTGAAAGTAGTGGGGGTGCACACCCACTTCTGGAAGTTTAGGGGCTAGACAAGCCTTGTCATCTAACTGTAAATAATCTTCTACGCATGTGATGGATTGTGTTGAACTTGAGGGGAAGTGGTGGTAAGACGTTACCATCATGAAATCTTGAGCTAGGCATATTTCATTGCTAACCACAATGAACAAATCAATATTTGTATCTTAAGATCCGGTATTAAAACTCATAAATGTAAAGGGTTTATTGAGTTAAATCTTTGGTGAAAATACCTATATATGGAGGAAGGGGATTAAGTTTGGGTACTCCAAGATACAACATCTACCCCTGGTGGAAAAAAAAACAATAAAAGAAGTTACTTAAAGATTGAGTGAAGAGAAGAGTAATACTAAACTAAGTATCATTGATCCTTAAATACTTGAGTATTGAGCATCTTAAAAAAAAAAAAATGAGAGTTACTTAAAGATTGAAAATCCTCATGTTTACTTGGAAGTTTAACATTATACCTGTATAAAATTTTAAAAGACACACTAAGAGTGATATTTACCAAAAGCCACCATTGTCTAAAGACTAAGATTTAATAATCAGAGAATACTTACATAGAACAAACCTTAAGAAAAATAATTACCAAGAGTGAGTGAGTTTTCATTAGACTAGCTCATTTGACCTAAAATTTTATACAGTCCCTACCTTAAAAAAAATATATATATATATGTATAAATTTTAAGATAAAGGAATCAGATTTTGGATGAACTTCCTAAAATTCTGCCTTGGGTGAAGTTATATAATAAGTAAATTTTATAAAAAACACTGAATGAATCATCTAAAATACGATAATTTATATAAAAACAATTGAAACTTGAAAAGTCACAGAAAATATTTATCTTATAAAGTTTTAAACATATGGTTGACTAATAAACCCTTGAAGATGATTTTGGAAGATTATTAAGGATTATTAAATGATCTGAATATTATTATAAACTACTCAAATACGTTACACCTGGTTATAGCTTGGTAATATAATTGATATGATAAATGATCATAATGGACATATAATTCGTATCAGTCATTAAATGAATGGATAATAATCATAAGGTAAAATTTTATAACCACCAAGGAAATACAAATACATAACAATCAAGATACAGATATATATAACGATCATAGATAAATCAACGGTGCAGTAAAATTCAACAAAGCTGGTTAATAAGGTGTTGAATTCTTTGAATGTGCCATTAGTAGCGGTACGAGGGCGTACCTTAGCTCTTTTAAGGGGGATATGCTGGCATACTCCTCCTTCGTTATCTCATCCGGATTATGCCTCGTTGCATTATTAGCAAAGGGAGAACAGTATTAGCAGAATGAGAGGTGTTTGTATGTGCTTGGTTTTTGCATTATGACTCAGTATGTGACTTTTGATTTTCATCATGCTATATCTTGGTATATCCTGATTCAGTTTGATTTTGAGTAATCTTGAGTGGAATGTTGTTATGGAAATGGATGGAAATAAAGGATTGGTTTGGTATGGAACTTCATTGGAACTTTTATTGTCTCAGCACACCCGAAGCGGTGTGAGTGCTTATTAGTTGATTTTTAAACTTCGAGGCGAAGTTTCTTTTAAGGGGGATATGCTGAAATACCCCTAAATTAATTTAAATTAATTTAGGGGATTTCTTTTATTAAACCTTTAATAATACTATTAAGTATTAAATTATTATATGGAATTATGAATATTAAATTATTATATGGAATTATGAATATTAAATTAATATGGGGTTGTGAAATTTATTTAGGGGTTTTCTCCTAATTATTATACATTATTATATGTATTATGAATTTAATAATAAGATTTATAAGTCAATAAATCTTGGGAAAATTATTAAACACTCCAATATATTATAAAGATTTTGGGAAGTGTTGGAACATTGTTTTGAAACATAAAAGTCAATATAAAATTCTAGAAACCTTAAAGCTTATTAAGCCTTGCTAGAGTTGACTTTTTGAGAATGGTCAAACCAGGCCATGAAACCTATACCAAAAAAGGTTATGAAAAACCATGAAGATCGATAAAAAGAACGTCAAAAACGGATCATCCTAGCCAAAGTTATGCTAGTTTGAAGTTTAGAGCCAAAATTTCATAAAGTGCCACGTGTCAGCCTCTCGTGCGTCCCAACACTTAGCAGATTTTTACCTCCTTGTTTTTCTCCAGCAAACAACCGATTTGACCTAACTTGTGACGGCTATATCTTCTTCATCTTTCAATATTTTTCCAAGCCGTCTTCTTTATTCTCTTCTCCTTTGAATCATCTTACAACCGTAACTCATACAAACCCTAACTCCTCTACATCAACGGGAAAATCGTTCTCAAGTTGGCACCTTTCACAGTCGTAACCCAGATTTACAATTCCTTCGAATTCAGGTAAATTCGTCTAGCCATAAATCCTTCGTTTCTCAACCAAATTTTGATTTCTTTAGCTCGTTGTGTAGATCTCTAACCGTCTACAATTTTATGTTTGTGCCCAAGCCTGAATCATAACCGTTTGGAAGTTATAGTCGCTCAAAGTTCCGGATTTTTCAGCACATAAAATCATACCGGAAACAGAGAGGTAAACTCGTAACTTTCGGGTCGATTTTCTTTCTGTATAATGCGAGTTAGGATTATTTCTAGTTATCCATGTGTAGATCTAAGTTTCATCTTTCTAATGAGCCCAAAAACAAAACCTAACTCGATCTGTGCAATAACTTATAGATCCTCGAAGTGTGCTTCCCGAACTGGTCGGAAGTTCGAATTTTTCCAGAAAAACGATTTCTCGAATCGCTTCGATTCGGGCAATTCCGGTGAGTTTCGATCAATTGCTCCGATAATGTTGTTGGTAGTGTTTTCCGACCTAACCCATGTTTCAATTGTGTCAATTACGTACTATATTAAGGAATTTGTCGGATTTGTGTTCGAATCGACTCGAAATAGTAAGAACCCTAACTCTCGAATCAAACTCGAATCTTGATGAATACTGCATTAAAATTGGGGAAATCGGTACCATTAGAACCGGAATTCGATTTCGAATCCATAGAAACAAGAATCGTTGAATTTCGTTCTGTAGATCGAGAGATAGGTGAATTAGTACTCGGTTTCGATTTGGTCTCTGAAGAACTCGCGCAACACGGGCCGTCCGATCTCAGTTAATAAAGATGGACGGCCACGATTAAAACATACGATTTAAAGTATAAGTTTTTATATTGTTTCCAGGAATAAACCCTAACTTGTTTAATTAATTTAAGTGCCTTCCCGAATGTATTTTGACTTGAAATTTTAACCATAGATTCCTTATTTTATGTAGTTTATTTTGATGTAAATTATTATGGATTTGGAGTTTTTAAACATAAGTTATGATTTTTACAAGTTACGGCGTTTTCTGGAATTATTTGGCTAAATTAAAAAGATATTTTTATGAAAAAAATTTTATAATATGTCTAAAATGTTATAGTTACTGTATATTAAGTTTGGGAATTTTTGGGCAACGGGAAAAGGTTTTAAAAATTGTGTTTGTGAGTTTTTCATAAGAATAACTTATAATATATAGTTTTTAATGTAATCAAAAATTAAAGTATAGTTGATTAATGAACTTTATAGGTTGGGGAAAATATAATAAGACTAATTAACATTTAATACAGTATGTTTATAAATATTTTGGGTATTAACTTTAAGTGAAGTAAAAATTGTTACATATATTTATATATATTTATATGAGAGAAATAAATAGAAACTTATATTAAATCAAGGAATTTAACTAAACTACATTTTATTTATTATATATAATGTGGAAGCTAATATGTTTAACTAAAACTAAGGGAAATACTTATTTTATAAACCATAAATCAGTTTTGGATATGTCTAAAAATATTAATATAATTAAATACAATGAATTTCTTAAAGAATGTTCTGGATAAATCTTGATATATGTGATATATAATATATATATATATATATATATATATATATATATATATATATGTATAAATTAAAATAGATAAAGGAAATAACATTCCTTGTGAGAAATGTAATAGGAAGGATATATTATATTAATATATATATATATATATATATATATTATATACGATAAATAAATAAATAAAAGGAATTAAATACCTTATAGAAAATGGGGTATGAAGGAATTAATAGTTAAACTAAACCTCTACATGATACTAATAAAAGAATATTATATGAGGTGATACTAATTTATGGTCATAGGTTGAGTTTTTAGTTATCTTTGAATTTCTAAGATTTATATAACAGTATTTAAATACACGTATATATTTAGTCAATGACCACAATGTAAATCTATAATTTGGTTAAGAAATTAATAAGTTGAAATTTAGGAATATTTGGAATTAGTTTACATAAAGTGTTACACAAATAGATCTTATTATATAATTAATAGTAAAATGAATGAAATACTTTTACATTTAAATATTCTTATTATATAAACAATAATAAAATAAATGAGTTACTTTTACATCTAAATGTGAAGAGGATAAATAAGTCTAGATTTTATTATTTCTTAATATTTATAGTATTGAGTAATAACTTAATATTTTAAGATAAAATCATTAAAAGGGATTATGATATAAAACTACATTAAACTATGGTTAGGAATTAATCTAAATAATAATCCTTAAGTTTCTTACAACTAGTTAAGCCATATAAATACATTTAACACCAATATTCAGGATGTGAGTAAATAGTTAAGTAATGTATTTAGTAGTTAGAATTTATAAGAAGGTTTGTAAATAGGAATTTGCTACGTAAAATCTTTAAACCTTTAATTAGATGAAACCAGGTTACATAAGAGACTATATTGATTACCTTTTGACACTGGAAAAATTAAAGTGCCATTTGAATATAAGGTATGAGATTGTTCAGAATATATTATCTTATTAAGTAATTGATAATTTCACTTACGAACTAGAATTTAATTCTTTGATAAATTCTACTTTATGCTAAGATATAATGTCCATCCTAAATAAAATAAAGGAAATTAATTTATTAAGTTGTTCCTTTGAAACCTTTTGTCTTGTAAGTAATATAAAATGTATTTAAGACATAAGTTTATTAAAATTTAGTACAAAAGGATTATACATACTCTATGGAGAGAATGTGTGTAAAAATTAAATACTTGGGGAATTAAAATGTAAGTAAGGATACATAAAAAGGGTTATCTTAAAACACCTTATTATATAGGTAATAATTAAGCGAATAATATACTTTGTGGATACTAAGTAAAAGAGTTGGAAGGGTTTGAGT
Source organism: Limonium bicolor (assembly GCA_023374045.1). NCBI lineage: Eukaryota > Viridiplantae > Streptophyta > Magnoliopsida > Caryophyllales > Plumbaginaceae > Limonium > Limonium bicolor. Next base: position 220,448,606 of record CM041781.1, read on the forward strand.
TTTAAAATATAGTTGTCTTAGGATGAAGAGTAGTTGAACATCTTAAGACAAGGTAATTAAATGGTTATAATATTAAGTCATTCTAAAGTAAAGATAAAGTAATTAAGTCTAGTGGTTGTCTCTAAACTAAGATCGATGAAGTTGTAATGAAATGCATCTACGACACTATAATTCCAATATACAGGTTGTAGATCTTAATTAAGTTAAGGGGAAAATTTAATCATGATGGATTATCCAGTAAATACTGATAAAATACGTAATCATTACCTTATGGAATAATAGTATAGTATTCTAGGATAAATCCATCATAGGTTACAATACGATGACTGTCCTAAAGTAAGAATAAAGGTATTGAGCTTAAGAGTTATTATTGAGATTCTAAGATTAATTGAGTAACGTAGAATACACTTAAGATATAGAGGTCTTAATGTGGGAATTGCGGTTAAGTATTAGTAAAGTGGATAAGAGTGGAAAAATTAGCAAGTGTTAGAAGAATACATTCCTTCATCTTACAACCTTGGGCTATACAACATTCTAAAACAAGTCAAAGGCTATACTTAACAATTAAGCGAAGGGCTTACAAGATGATCGAGGTTTAGAAATGAGAGTGAGGAATCTATTTAAGTTTAACTTAGGGCATGAGTTATTGATGATAGATTACCTTTAATATTCTTCAGAGTACTGTTGATTGTTTACGCAAGTTGATTAGAACTGCTACGGCGTTACCCAGGTATGATTTCTCGTACTCAGCTTGATGTGTTTTGGACTTTATGGAATGTTTTGTACGATTTCTCGTACTCAGCTTGACGTGTTTTGGACTTTATGGAATGTTTTGTACGATTTCTCGTACTCAGCTTGATGTGTTTTGGACTTTATGGAATGTTTTGTATGATTTCTCGTACTCAGCTTGACGTGTTTTGGACTTTATGGAATGTTTTGTACGATTTCTCGTACTACGATATTTTTGCTGCTTGACTTGTGGAATGTTTTGGAAACGCTAACTGACTTTAAGAGGAACTTCTAAAAATAAGAAATGGTTGTGTGACTGACTCAGCTTGTGTGACTAACTGAGCCTTGGATGTGGAACTCACTTGGGTATTGGTTTCTTCTACTTGGTTGCCCGTTAGACATTGGCTGCTTAGGGTTTACGCTTCTGCACTCTGTAGGACTGAGTGTTTTGGTATTGCTCTGGGTAGTTGGTGATTTAGCGGGATTTTTGGAAAAGGTCAATCTTGGAAATCTTTCTTTCGACGTGCGCGCGTCTTTAATGTGAACAGTAGGGGGCTGTATATCCCTCGCCCATAGGGGCATTGATATTAAACAGTAAAGGGCTGTATATCCCTTGTCCCGAGAGGACGTAGTTAACAGTAAGGGGCTGTATATCCCCTGTCCTTAATGGACGTTCTTGGCGGTGGGGGCCATCTCTCCCAGTTGGTTTCATTCCATTCTTGAGTTGCTGGTTTTGGTTTTCTCTCATTCATTCCTAGTCCTCGTGACTACATGGGTCTTTCTACTCCAAACTTGGAAATGGATCTAACATAAGTAATGATTGTTCACTAATTCTTGGTGTGGTGTTATTTACTAACTTTACTCTTCTGTTATTTGTCTCCTTTGAAATGTTATGTTTCACTTGGTGTTTTAAAAGGGTGTTTTGTTTCGCTATTTTGTTTAAGTGCTGTTTTCAAGTTATTGTTTATTCTCAAGTTATATTAAAGTTTTGTTTTGGAGAATTGTACCAGTTCCATTCCAGGGAACTGACCCGCCCCTTTTGGGGTGGGCTGCTTGGTTTCATCTTGCAGGTACGAATTGATTTACAGGTGGCCACGAAGAGAATGAGCGTTTGGGATGGGACTAGGTTTTGTGGAGAGTTAATGTGTTTAATTTCTATTATGTTTGTTAAGTTTTTCTCGAGTTCAGACCGTAGCTTTTGTAAGTTATAAGTTGTAATTGGTGAGGGTTGGTGCCGGGTGTTTGGAACCCGATGGTCAGTACGCCCTTCGTATTTTTATTTCCTCTTTAAATACGCTAAATAGGGGTGTTACATCGGGTGTTCAATACTCTTTTACTCAAGGTCAATGACTTACAATAGTCAAGACCGATACACATACAATGCTTACTTCTTACTTACTTTACTCAAGTCAAGTCGGTATGACCTCCGGCCAGGGATTACTACATCCCACCACCGGGCTTTAGGGTGGCCCACTAATCCAGGATGCTACCCATTCAAGGGGATTGGTCCATGGAAAAGATTACAGCCAGGATTTGGATCCAACCTCTTGTGTTTCCTTATCCTCACGCGTGGCCGAAACTATATCGGACTTCTACTCATTCCATTTTACTCATTACTCAAGTTAGGAATTAGAACGTTAGGAATTAGTAGAAGTCATTACTCCTTTCCATACATCAATACACTTCTCAAGTACACATTACGTACACATACTCCTCATTCTCATTTATACAGTTCATGAATTATACAAACTAAATGTTCCAGAAGATACAACAAGAACAAAATAGTTCAAACACAATTAAGTGCAATATAAGTCCGATTCGTGCATTTATCTTTTTGAGTGATCACATAAGCACACAAATCGGGGTAACCAAGTTAGGATACAGGGCATGAAGAAATCATACCGTTCACCGTCGTATTCGTACTACCGGTTCCTTTGGTGCTCAACTATTTCATTCCTATACATACATGAAGTTGTATGATCAATGATCTATTATTGATCCAACTTATTCCTTTCATTAATACTCCTAATGTGTAATTACTTCTCCTTTACATTCATACTTGACTATTAAACCCATTCTTTTCTCATTACCTCTTATTCTTGCTTTCTTACCCATGTACTTACTTTCTTACCTTTACTACTTCATTTATAGTGTACTACTACATATATGTGCATATTTGTATATAGGCACATATATATATATATACATATGATTACTATAATCATATAATTAAAATATTTTTTTGTTTTGACTGGACCGACCTTGCCCAAGGTCGGTCGAAGTCAATGTGCTACATAACGGCAAAATTCCAGGCTCGACCGACCTTGCAAGTCCGGTCTCAAGGTCAGTCCATTCCAGTAAGTTTCTTACGTGAACATTTTAGTTCGACCGACCTTGCAAGTCCGGTCGCAAGGTCGGTCCATTCCAGTAGCTTTCATTACGGGAATTTTTCTGGCCGACCGACCTTGCAAGTCCGGTCCCAAGGTCAGTCCATTCCAGAAGGTTTCAGACGGGAAAATTTTCTGGTCCGACCGACCTTGCAAGTCCTGTCAAAAGGTCGGTCCATTCCAGAAGGTTTCCGTCTTTGTAATTCTGGGCTCGACCGACCTTGCAAGTTCGGTCCGGCCCAGTACTTCTGTTTTAAAATCTGTTTTCAGTTGATTTCTTTACCCATTGCTTCCCCAATCTTTACCAATACTCCCCTACATGTTTACCACACATTTAGATGCTCTAAATCACCTTAATCCATCCTCCAAACTTACTACTCAATTTCTACTCAACTTACACAAATTTTCCTCATTCCATTTCAGCACTTGCAACAGTTTTTACTCCTCTAACGCTACAGATTTTTAAACTCTCTTCTACCTCTCAATACTTCCTCAACTAATGTCACTCCTAGCATTCTAAATCCATTACTTTACATCCTAGCTCCATCCCATTTACAAGCTCCTTTCCAAATCTGTTTCAAGACACTAAACTACTCCTTTTAACTCTCCAAATGCACCTAGTCACTACCTAGGTTATTTCCTCTTCTTAAACACTTAAGTCCTCAAATTCCTAGATAAAATTTGACATAGTCTCCCCTATAATTCTTACTTTGCTCACACACTATTTCAGCTCACAATTGCTCATTCTCACAACCTGTTTATACAATGCATTATACTCACATTTCAACTTCACTACAACACAATAATTTCCTGCACATACACATTCAATACCCCATGTTTTCCCAAGCTTTTAAACATCATTTAAAAACTTCCAAACTGTTACATTATCATTCCTCATTATACTACAACATACTTACTACTCATTACTCAATACATTACTCATTTTTACTACTCAAAATCTGTTACAATACTACATACAAAACTAGCTCAAGGTAAAGGTAATTACCTTGTGTTTCTAGTTTTTCTTTTCTTTCTTGCTTTCTTCTTCCTTCTTTCCTTCTTCCTTGTTCTTCCTCACACAATACACAATGCTACAGCCACCATACCAATACACACCAACTATTTAGCATTCATCTTAAACTAACCCTAGAATTTAGATTTTATGGTTTAGAAAAGAGTATTACCTTCCAACCAATGAATGAGGTTCTTGACTAGCAAGAGATCAAGATTCCTAGCCCAAAGGAGAAGCCAAAACCGGCTGGAGCAAGAGGACAAGGCATTCAAAAACTGAAATTTCTCATAATGCAAACAAGGGTTAGAAATGGTGGATTTTCAAAATTCTTTTTACCTCAAAGTAACAAGGAGGTGAAGGTGCTTCTAATGGTGGACTCAAATCTTCAAATGGGGAATACCCATGAAAACGAAAATGAAGCTTTTGGATTTTTGAAAGGAGGAAAGTGTTCTCCTTGGTGAGGGGATTCCAATGGTGCAATTTTTGTTGAATTTGGACAAGGATTGAGCTAGAACAAGAGGAGAGAAGGAGAGAGTTGAGTGGGTTTCTTCAAATCACCATGGCCATCGCATGAAGAGGAAGGAGAGGAGTAGAGAGGTGAGAGAAATCGTGAGAGAGGAGTGGGGATAGGAGAGATAGGGTTATTTTTTTGCTTTTACTTATTTGTTTGTCTTTTAGCAAATAAGAGGGGAATTAAGAGGGTGTGAGAGAGAGCTGGCCGCCCCTCTTACACACACACAATCAAATTTTGCTTTTTATTTGCAAAGTGGACACACTAACTTTGTTTATTTACACTCTCACCCCACAACTTCCCGGTTGTTACAGTTTTACTAACCGAAACCCGTTTTCTGGAATTTTCTCGTTTAATTAATTTTATTGGTTCCCAACCTTTATTAATGTTTATTAATGCTATTTGGTTGACCAAAATTGTTACGAGTCTATTTGACTCGCTTAAGGTCGTGTTTTCCCGGTTTCCTCGAAAAACGAGCTTTAAGGTTCGTTTATGCTTTTAACCCATTTTAAAGGTCTGTTTTCTTCGGGATTTGTTCCCTCCTGTTTATTTAAGTGTAATTAAGCCTTAAAAAATATAATTAGCCTAATTAATCACTGTTTTTAATTACAGGGTATTTCACAGATACACCCTAACACTCTTCAGAGAACATACTATCCTTTGAGTACTCACATAATTCAACTTAGTCTCTCAAACCCTAATTTGAATTACAAAACACGAGATTACTCTCTCAAAAGTGCTCTCAGATCTTCTCCCTTTCTTTATCTTTAAATTCGTAACATCTCCTTAATCGAGTGACTGCTATATATACATGTATCGATATGCATAAATTTTTTTTTAAAGATAAAAATATCTTAAAGATAAAAACCTAGCGGCTAACTCAGATATTAAATATAAAAGATATTCTGTTAAAGATATAATCTGTTATGAATATGCTTAAGGCTGATTTGGCACAACGAGAATTTCCCTTGGTAGTGAAATTAGTACAAGACTCAAACTCTTGTGTCTGTAACTTGACCTTAGTATGTTACGGAGTTTGATCAATCAAAATATCTGCAGTAACAAACTCTCTACTCCTTTCATTTATTCTTTCTATGAGGAAAAATATATGTGTTTCTTGTGTATAAATCTAGCTATGGGCTACGTTTTGTTTTTCTAAAATTTATACAATCTTCATCATCATCGAAGGCGCACCATGGATTTAAGTTTTCCGTTTTATTGTTGAGTACTTATTTGAGGTTCTGAAGTGTGCGAAGTCCAAATTCACTCTTTGCCAGAGTCGTTGTGACACCCCAACCCATAATGCCATACTTAACTCATAAACCTCCAATCACTTGTATTAACTTTGCAGCGGACTTCTTACAATATTTGGTGTTACCGCGGTTAGCCACCCACGTGACCAACTAGGCATACTAAAATCTCCAAGATCTAGCTACGGTCTGATGGACCCGAATATACCGAACATTAGTACTTACAAGCCTTAACCAATTACATAACAAATCTTATTATCTCCTTACCTCCTATACAACTTACTAACATCTCATTCCATTCACTAAACGAGTGTACAGGCACAACTCATACAACTAAAAGAAGACAACCCGAAGAAAATCCTACCCGATCCTACTCTCAGGACTGTCGCCTTCTGTCATTCACCTGCGTAATAAAAACAGCCCCCAAAGGGGGTCAGCAAAATTGTTGGTACGACCCTCTCATAGCCCCCTAGCCACCAGCAGTACACTTACCGGCAATAAACAACATTTCTTAAATTGTTGGGGATGTAGGCTAGATCCCCCCACGCCATCTTAGTATGCCTCCCTCCTAAAACAAGTAGTCCGAGGAGGTTGAGTCTATATGTCGACTCTAGGCGACGAGTCCGAAGACAAGTCATATTTGGAAGTCGGTATCTGATAAGGATATCGACCTCCCCCAATACACATGTGCCGGTACCATTCCGGATTCCTCACTCCCCCCCAAGTTCCAGTTAGTACAAAGTCTCAAGTCAATGTTTGTTAGTTAACCTCTTTCGGTTACTAAGAAACAATATTTGGGAGTGTTCCATATCCTCACTCAATTATTTACTAAAAATTGTTAGTAAGTTCTCACGGTATGTTGTGTTAGTACATCACAATCACACAACAACATAATATTCCGGTTGCATGCTTTATCTTGTTTAGTCGGCACACATAAACAAATAGCACACAAGCCAAGGGACACCTCGTTAGCAAGCAGGTCACAAGAAAACCATACCGTTCACCGTTGGTCGTTTGGTTGCTTACTCTCCTCCGGAGTCCAAATTCTCAAACCCTAAAACATTGATCGAATTGGGTGGTTAATTACTTTTAATTAACCTAGCTTACTTAATCACTAATGATTTCCAACTAAATACCACTAAGTCATTGTAGTTTAAACTTAACCACTTATGTTATTTACTTCTCATTTTACCTCACACTTGTTCACACCTCCAATGGCCATAATATTCCACCAAACAACTCATAACAACCTTATAATAGCATTACCCAACAAGCCCCCTTCATTTACAACCTAAAAAGCACACTTCCATTGTAAAAATGGCTGGTCCGGGACATGGTCTTGGACTGTTGTCCCGGACCAATTACTGGTTTCACTCTTGGAACTTATTTATGGGTGGTCCGGGACTTGTTACTTGACGTAGGTCCCGGACCACTTCTGAAAGGCACTCTCGGTAGTTTTTTTGTGCTGGTCCGGGACTTATTACAAGACCTAGGTCCCGGACCAATCTAAACTTGGATTTTCGGCATGTTTTTAGTGCTGGTCCGGGACTTTATCCAAGGACCAAATCCCGGACTACACTTTAAACTGTTAAATTTTACATTTTTGAACTTTATTCTCCACTTGTTCTTTTGTCCAATCTTCTTTTAATCTTTCCCCATGTAATCACACATGTTCTAACACCATTTAAGCACTTAAAATCCTCATAACTCATGGTTCAACTCACCTCCAAATTCCTTGATCATTATTCAAGTTCTTACTAAACTCGTAACACTTATATCTTAATTCCTTACACTTCCAACATGTAAATTTTTGCCTAAAACTTTAACTAACCAAGGTGTTTCCTTTCAACCAATACAACTACTCCTCAAACATCATTATTCATCCATCTTTACCTTGCTAAACTTTCCAAGGTTCTCTTGCATCTCCATGCACAAATTTCTCTCCTTTCAATTTGTTACTCATCACTCCTAAACTTGAACATACCTATACATTTATTTCCATCCTCTTAACACCTCAACAATGTTCTTAATTACCTTGACCATGCTACACACCTCCTTAGACATTTCCATCTCCTTTTCTCAATTTACTCACCATTCTCATGGTTAAACACTCTTATACATTCCTAGTAATTTCCTTGACAATTTACAACATTCTCCAACAATTTTCACTTCCATCACCCAAGTCCACTCGTTACCATCCAAACTATAACCTTATTAATCCACTACTAGCACCTTCATCACTTACACAAGCTACCCAAAATCCTCATTGTTATATTCTCTAGTTCATACCTAAATCATCTTAAAACATTGTACACCATTTCCTCCAGATTTTTGCTCAAGTCTTAACATTCCTCATACCATGATTTTGGTGTGTTTAATACACCCACATAACCTCTAATTCCTCCTAGGCATCTCTAGGCCATTCTAATCCTCAAGGACACCTTTGTTAACTCATTTTCACTCAAATTTCCTTTAATGACTCTTGGTAAATCCTATGTCATATTAATTCACAACAACCACTTAAACACTTGTTTTCTACTCAAATTTCGCCATAGCTCCCCTAGTATATCATGCCCATTCATAGTTTTTTCTCATTCCATCATCTCACACTCACCAAATCTTTTTCCTCATCATATTTCTCACCAAAATCAAACCATTCATCACAAACTCAATATAGTGCAATAATCTTAAATTGCATAGCACTAAGGCTCTTAAATGACATGGCTCTTAGGCCCTTAAATGACTTAAACTTAAACACTGAATTTCCCACATATAAAAGCTTTCAACCTGCAAATACACACAACAATGCTCCCATAGCAATATAAGTGTTCTCATAATTCACCTTATACTTATCTTACTAACTCATTCCCATTGGCTCCTTAATCAAGTTCACAAGCTTGTTCAAATTCTTTTTCCTAGGTTATATAACCCATTACATAATGTAATCTTTAAGCTACATTAGTATTTATCTAAATCTCATCCCTTAAAACTTAAACCACCATTAGTAAGCAATTTACCTTATTTTTCTCAAGCTTCTCTTACTCCCACCTTGGTTTTCTTGATTGAATTTCGGCAAGAACTTCAATCCTCTTGCCAATGTTCTAATCCACATTCAAATAATCTAATGAGAACTAAGCAATATGCCTAAACTCATAGAACTCATTCTTAGGTTAAAATGTGTGTTAAGGTATTTAAAGATGGATATTTACCTTGGAGTTTCAAGGTGGGCTTGAAAATGAATCAATGAGTACCTCCTCTAGCCCTTTAGATATTGGACACAAGCTAGTTCAAGGCATAAACAAGACCCCATGAGAAGTGAATTTTCGGACATAGGTGAAAAATGAAGGAAAGTTGATTTTTCTTTCACTTTCATTACCTTGGATGAATGGAGAACCAAAAGAGCTCTTCAAACTTGATTTTCCTCCATAAATGGAGTTTTATCATGGCACCAAACTTGATCTTTGAAGGATTTGAAAAGATAGAAAGGAAGGCCTTGCTCCAACTAAGAGAAATCTATGCTTAGTTTTTATTTGGAGCTAAATGAACATTTGGTGGACATTTGAAGATGGAGCATGAATGGAGGCAGCACTCACGGTTTTGGAGCAGGGAAGAAGAAGAGAAATCGGTGGAAGAAGAAGAAAATGAAGAAGAGAGGAGAGAGGTAGGCTAAAGTAAAGATATTTGGTAAATAAAGGTGAATAGTCTTTTTCCACTTACTTTCCCTTATTTTCTAGCACATGTGGCGAGTCACCACTTCAAAAAACGTTCCCCCCCTTTATTAATAAGAGACTTTTGGTATTTGTTGACCAATTTATTGACTTATGTTGACTAAAGGCTTAAACTAGGTACTATTTGGCACTATTCACAAATTAGTGCACAAATTTGTGAAATTTTTGATTTCCCATTGATTTAGGCTTCCTAATGTGATACTAATTAGTACACATGTTGACTAAGGTGTAATCATGGGCATTTAGCCACTCAAAACTCATTTCTAAGACAATTTCTCAAAAAGGTGCTTTAAGGAGTCTTAAAGCACATTTTGTGTTTAAGCTTGTTTTTGAGCTTGGTTTTCTTTGGTAATTGATTTTGTCCATTCCATATGTTAATAAGGTCTTATAATGATATTTGGGTGCTAATCAAAGTCACTCCAAGCTTAGAGCACATTTTTGCTTAAATTGCCCTTATGGCGTTTTCTTGTGTTTTCCTTGGTTTAAATTGTCTACCAATACTCCTAAGGAATGTTTTAGCCTTATTACATCATAACTTGATGTTTAATTAGCATACTTAGGTTTGGGGTATTTCAATCTACCCCCCTTGAAAGAACTTTGTCCCCAAAGTTCCCATGCATCTTATTTTATTAGATTACACGGTTTACCTCATTCTATAGATCATATAGATCGTGCTTATATGTACTTAAACTTATTGATTCATTAGGTCTGTCATATACCTATACTCAAACATGACACAACATGCTTAAGCATGTATAACACTCAAAATTCCCTTTGTTCCTTTTGATGATTAAAACAATCACATAATTTTCATCGTATTCTCCCATGTCTCCGGTCCGTAGACAAAGGCACATTCGTCCTCGCCTTCATGGGCTAGAATACAAAACTACTCTGTTCTCCCCATGTCACCGGTCCGAAGACAAAGGCTCATGCGTCCTCGACTTCATGGGCGAGACTCAGTAAAAAGGAAATCCTTTTTACGAGGTCAAGTAAGGAATAATTCCTCTAATTTAAAATACAATCAACTCTCAATTTCATTTATCTAATGCCTCTATCCTTAGCGTGATTTAATTGTGACCACTGGTAGGAGTTTCAGGAATCATCCAACCCTGATGTGATCAGCATCAGTGTTGAACCATCCTTCCACCCCAATTTGTGTTCGGTTTCCCTTGATCCCTAGAAAATCAAGTTCCACCTCCCACGTCATTTTCAAACATCAAATAATTCACTCATTTCCAATTTTCTATCTTTTTAGTCTTTCTAATCATAATCAATACATCTCCAAGGTGTGGACTCAGTCCATCGATCATTCCCAGTTCATCTCTTAGTAATTACCTCAAGACTCTCATTCCTACTAAGTTCTATATCATTCTCATAGTGTGATTTTATTCTTATCTCACACATACTTTCATATCGATTCATATACTTTCATATCGACTCATATCTCATATATTCCTTAAGTCTCTTAAATTCTCTTCACTAATTCACTTAACTTGTACTCACACCAGAGTTAACAAGATAGGTACTTAATATGCATGGTATTCACATCTTCTGTGCGCAATAACCATAATTAATCACAAAATGTTTATGTAAAACAGATTCTCAAATTCTTTTGTGCTATGCACACCGTAGTTTATGTACTCATTACCTAAACATACGCTAAGCGGTTTTCGCTCTACCCCCCTTAAAATGGATTACACCCACGTAATCAACATTATATCATCCTTGAACATAGGTTCAAGATGTCTAATTCTCACCAAGCATTCTAGCTTCCATGTCATCTATCTCACTTATAATTCGATTAGAGGGTCATAACTACGTTAATGGCTTAGTCTCTGTATCGAAGATTCTTAACGGTACTTATACCATTTTCTTAACATAGTTTGGTCTAACCTCAAAGGTTCTGAGGCGTTCAGTTGATAAGTCTTATATTTCTTCCATTGGAAGATGTGTGGTACATCATTCCTTTCCTGGTTCATCAGGTACGTTCAACCTTTTAAGGTACTGATTTGCTAGCTTCTGCTGCGCGACTATGATAATCTTCTTATCCTTTATAGTATTGTATGTCCTCATCCTGTATGCATCTAATTTAGTTCTAAAGGTCTCTCAATGGACACGTGTTATCTTTATATATACACGGCCTTAATGAGTTGTAGCTTGTTTATCCAGTCTCTCTGGAGATCTAACGTTCATGCTCTTAGTGTTCTTTCAAGATGATTCTCAATCTAAAACTACTGTTCAGTGCTTATTGCGCTTTATAGTTTGATCTTTAACGTCTTAAGACATGTCCAATGTCTGTACTTAACAATCCGTGCTCTTCGCACTTCATAGTTCTTAATTGTTTGTTCTCTGGTTCCTTTGTGTTGTTGGTTCAACTGTATTCCTCCTCTTCAACTGTTGTGGTGGTAGCTGCTCTTGTCTGATTTTGCGTCGTTGACCGTGGTACGGAGTCGACTACTTCCCGTGTTCCTTACACCACTCGTCTACATCCATGGGGTACCATACTGATACATTACTACTTACCCGACTAACTCATAAATGAATCTGCCAGGCCTGCAAGCCCCTGTGGGGTACAGTCGTCCCACGTCTCGTTTAGTAAACTCGTAGTGTCCGTCACACGTTTAGCCATTGCTAACTATGAAGTATTCTGTTGTCGATCTCCTCTTTCATCGTTCCATAATAACACTTATTGTTCTTCTTGAATTTAATCAAGGAAAATCCATTTACTGTGTTCTTGGGTATTGTATGCTTTAACTACTTTCTGTATTCCGTACTGACTCGATCTCTTAGTAACTGAGGTCTCTTTCCTTAGAGCCTCTTATCTTGTTTTCTCGCATTTTGATCTACTAGGAATGCACTTCCAGTTCCTTAAGGAATGTGTAGTGTGCTTCCTGTGGAATCTTACCTCGCATGGTCTAGACTACTGGCGTTAATGCACAGTTCGCCTTCCATCTTATTTCCTTACTTATGTCGGACTTAGCTCATAAATCTAATTGCCTCAGTGTCAATATTTGACGGCTTATACATAATGGTCGCTTTACTGTGCACCATGACTTAATCCCCTTATGTAAATATTGTACTCACGACCACTACTACTGCGGTAGTTGGCCTTTACTCTGTTGCCCATTGATGGTGCAACTAATTACTCATTTATTATAACATCTTATCTTGTACTTAATTCCTTCCTGGTGTAAACACACTGGGGGTTCTCTAATTTTGGTGTTTGGCGGTTGCCGTAGTGTGTTGTAAAATGGTTCTCTCTTAATATGAAGGTGTTTCCATCTTTTATGATGTTATTTCCCATGTAACTTAACCAGTTACTAAAGAAGTCATCAGTTGAATCACAAGCTCTTCGGAGCGTTGGTCACTTGACGGGCCATGTTGTGCACTCACAATGTTTATCTCTGACGATTACTGATTCTTAAATCCCGGGTGTTGGATATGAGGTCTGTCTCTGCAGCCTTCCTTATTACTCAAGTGTATCTTGTATGTTCTAAGGTAATCTCAAGGTTTACAGTTTCCATTCTCTAACAAAAGCGTATTATATCTCTAATAAGTGAAAGCCCTTTTTGAGGGGTTTATTCTCACTCATGGCCTCACAACAAGGAGAGGTATCCCCACCTGTTATACCCAAAATTTTGACCCCCTGGTTAAGGTCTACGAGGTTATGAGAGCCATCTCCATCAAACAGTAAGAGACTCCGGCCCGATCGGCGTGTTCCAGGGCCTGAGGAGCAGTTTTGTCGTTGTCAGGGCGGTTTTCGTAATTTTTAAGGCTTCTGAGTTCTCCTATAGGCTTTCTCTCTCCTCCAAAGGGTGCCCAAATCAGCTCGAAATGCTTTGATATTTTAACCCATGATAGAGGATGACATTTTAAGTATAATGGCGTTGGAATTTTGATTTTTCGAATTTCCAATAATTTTCTAGCAATTTCTGATTGAATCTGACGAGAAATTCAATTTAAAAATGCTCCAGCATTTAAAAAATTCGTTTCCACCTCAGAAAATTCATAATATCCATTCTTGACATGTGGTTAAAATTTCATAGCAAAATTCCTTTGGGAAGTTACTCAGTTAAAATATCGAAAAATCTTACTTTTCTAGATTCTCTTTATCTTTAAGAAAGTCTATATAAGGGGATAGGTTTTTGGATAAAATCAGAACCTCACATACTGAAGAACCCTAGAGAGTCAGAAAACACGGCCTCCTCTCTCTCTCTCACGTTTTCCAACACCCGGCCACCCAAATCATACTGAAAATCCCCCGAAATCACCATCTAAACACGTTTTCCAATCCCCAAAGCACCAATAATCATCAAAACCTCACAAAAACACCTCTAAAACGCGAAGAACAGCAAGAACAACCAACAACCAGAAGCTTGGGTCGAAATCCTCTCGGGTCTGCCATCAACGGAGCACTCGACGAATCCCGGTGTGAAGAAACGTTGTGAATCCGAAGGTAAAACAGGTAGAAACTCCACTTCCCTGATTCACCACGGTATTATCTGTCTCGCCTCAAAATTTGGGCTCAAACTAACCTTCGTACGCTTCTGTATTGCGTTTATTCAAGCTTCTGTCCAATAACTTGTTTACCAAGTTTCGTGCATAATTCGAATTCAAATTGAGAACTTTCGACCACTAACGTATTGTACATCTTTCAGGCTACGCACCCATAAAATTTGAGCCGAAAACACCTTCGGGAACAGCCTCAAAGCCGCCGTCCGAGGGCTGTCCGCACCCACGGACGTCGTGTCCGGGGTCCCGGACTCCCTGTCCGTAAGCTCGGACACCCACGGACGGCGGCGGGATTTTAAAAATTCAAAATTTAGGTTTTTCTAATAATGTCCGGGCCCACGGACATCCTGTCCGTGGCCCCGACTTTGCAAATTTTTGTTTTCCTTTAATTTCGACTTTTCTGTATGTTTAGGTTAACTGGGGTCCGTGGTCTCGGACGTTTGGTCCGTGGCTACGGACGTAAGCAAAATTTGACCTAATTCTGCCTCCGAAACCCTAGTTTAGGTAGCTTTTTATTTTCACTTTAATTCTCTGTCAAAAAATGCTAAAAACAAAAAAAAACAGAAGCTCGCGCACTTAGGTTAAAACGACTCGTAATAAGCCGTAAATAAACTAAGTAGAGGAAAAACGACCTAGGAAGGGGTAATGAAAGTAATTAAACCCTAATTAAGTCGAATATCAAGCCCCCGAACCCGAACTCTCCTTTCCTAATTTAATCTAGGTCAAAATTAGGTGGCGACTCATAGGTTCCAGTGAGCTAGCTTAGGTTTTAATAATTATTGTTATATGACATAGTTATTAACCTTAGGTTATAAGTGGACCTAAAACCCGATTAGATCCTAATCAACTTAATCCACATAGGATAGGGTTTAAAATCGAGGCTCACAGACTGGCGACTCTGCTGGGGACAAATTCTTAATTTTAACTTGTTTAATTTTAAGAAAGAGGGCTTAACTTGAAAAATTGTTTATGGCTTTGTTACTTTGTTGTTTACTTTCGTGCGCACTTTAAATTTTTGCACCCCTGCATCATATGAGAGCGAGGGTCCACCTAAACTGATTTCATCCCGGGACCCGTTTGAGGGTCCCCTGTCAGGGACTCACACCTTTTAGGTGATGTGAATAAGCGGGGAAAAAGAGGAGGGTGTCGTCTAACCACACCCCCTTAATACCTGGGCCTTAGCCCCAAGCGTTTTCCTGGCGGTGCCCTTACCTAGCCCATTGTTTGGTCAGTCAAAGACCCGACCGTAGACGCACACCTTCAGGTGATGTGAAAAGAGTGGGGAAGCCCAAAGAGAATAGCGTGCAAGCCCTATTCCTTTGTGGCGACCTGGGCCCGCGCCCCAAGCACCTCTCCGGATCGATCCATACCCGGTTTGATTTAAACGTCTAGTGAGAACTTGTTGAATTTGTGTGGGCCTTGTTTGCTTGTATGATCGGCCCACTACCCAGCCTAGAGATTGGTAGGAACTTCTCCTGCATCAACCTAGCCCAGCACGAATTGGCAGCTCTATTTGTTTGCGGCCCAGAGGTCCTGTTTGGTTTAGCATGTGAGTCGTTCGAGCTTCGGCCCAAAAGTCTAGATTTAGGTGATTTCTCTTCTGGCCCAATTTGAATTATCCAATTAGTTCTAGGCCCATAAAAAAGAAATCCACCTGAACTTGAAATAACCCACAAGCCCTGAAATAAAATCTTTTTCGGCTTAGCAACCGTCTTCTCTGGCCCAAAGAAAGTTAGGCCCATTTGTGATTTAGGGATCGTTCCAGCCCATGTTCTTTATTTCAGGCCCAAACACATTTCGGCCCAAGGGCTCATTCTAGTCTAGGAAAACTCTTCACTCGGGCTCTGACCCAAAATCCTAGATCTAGGTGCCATCTTTTAGGCCCAACCAAAACCACTCGGCCAAATTCCAGTTCATATATAGAGCAATCAGTCCGGCCCAAGTACCACACTCATGACTCATTTCATCTAGGCCCATAGACCAATTCATAGTTTTGGCCCACGAACTTTGCTCTGAATCCAAAATTTTGGCCCATAGCATAAAACATTTGAATCCCAGATAGTTTGTGCAACCCATTCATTCTAGTTTCTGGCCTCAAGGCCCAACAAGATCATCAAACGAATCTTAGGCTTCAAGGTTTCTCTCTCGGCCCAGTGGCACATTCACGGTCCATGTGGCTTCCTTCGGCCCGTTTACTCCACTTCCAGATTAAGGGTATTCAGGCTCGCACATCCGTTCCAGTCTAGAAGTCCCTCTGGCCCATATTTCTTACTTCAATCTGAAATCGTTCTGGCCCAAGTGCCACAATCCCAAATCATTCCGGCTCAAGTGCCATTTTCCTAAACACATTCAGGCCCAAGCGCCACATCCTCAAACACTTTCTGGCCCAAGTGCCACATATTCTAAACATTCCGGCCCTAGTGCCACAGTCTCACAACATGTTCTGGCCCCAGTGCCGCATCCTCATTCCGTCCGAGTGCCAACCCGCTTATGAATCATTCTGGCATGTGTGCCTCACTTTCAATTCATCCAGGCCCAAGTGCCTATCCACATCCATGAAAATCATCCAGGCCCGAGCGCCTAATCCACATTCATGAAACTGTTTCAACCCATGCAGGCCCAAGTGTCTCATGCGTCATCCATAGGCATTCCTAGGAGCCTACTAAGAGTCCAAGAAGAAGACGACCGCAGTCATCTTAGCGACATCCCGACGGCCCAAAGCTCGAGTCTTCAGTATGTTGGCATCAGACAACCCAACATCACTATTTTAGAAGTTTTTCGATTTAGGAATATCTCACCACCTTGTCGGCTTCCACCACTTGTCACCTCTCAATAGAAAGTTTCACCGTACACTGAAAGCATCCCACTACCATGCTTTACTTTCATCACTACATCACTCCACCAAAACAGCAAGACTTCATCGCCACGTACCACCACACATACAGCCACCTCCAACAAATAACTTGGGCATTCTAAGGTCTGTCAAGAAAAACCCCGCAACAATACTGGGGGCAATCTGAGTTAAGGAACGATAATGTTTATTTCCTTTGTTTAAATGCGCAAACAGGTCTCTGAGTGAACGTTTCCAAGAGCGAAAGAGCGTGTCACTTTTACACGGCTCCAGAGAGGTCACATTCAAAAGTGAGACAAACGGCATGACTCCGACCGAAGGAGATAATTTGTAAATTTACGCTTAAACCTGTGAAAAGTAACAAAGAAAGGATACACAACTATTAGGGATGACGAAGCACCTAGGAAACAGCACCACACAGCCAAAAGCTTGTGAACCCTGACATTAAACCCTAGGCACCCCCGCTGAGCTTTTCATATATGACCTCTTTTACAACACTATAGGCTCCACAAACAAGCCCGCCAATGATGAATAACCGACCCGGTGACCAAAGGAAGCAAGGAGCCCGACTTTTGAGCAACAACTTCACAAGTCCAAAGAAGCAGAACCGCTACCAGCATGACAAAGCGATCCGTAAATGGTCCCAAAGTGACACAGGATCCAAATGAGCTAGCATCAAAACAGCTCTCAAAGTTCAAAACCGGGAAACACAAGAACCCCGAGAGGAAAGAAATCCAAAGAAAGGCAAACCTGAAAGCCTTGAAGAAACCCAAAATTGGAAGAAGGAGAAGGATGCAAGAAACAATTCAAAAATCCAGAGTCCCAAGCGAAGTCATCACGAAGTAGCCAGAACGACTTCAGGACAAAGAAAGCAAGTCCGAGAGAAGGTGCAAGTTGCAGCTTTGGTCACCCTTATAGCTCCACATATCCTAAACATTCCTCCATCGTCCCATTGTCTTTCATTACACCCTAGCTATGTTATAAGCTCAAAAGACTTCCGACTTAGTAGTTGTGTATCCAATCACGTGAAAGTAACAGGTTGAACGCGTAAATCGAACAAATGTCAAATTCAATGGTTGAGATGTCTTGACCCAAAAGGAGAGCATGAGCGCAAGCATCAAATACTTTGAGTGTAGATAGAAAGCACCACATTAAGATAAACCCTGACCTTGTGAGAGTGGGACTTGTTTTGTGCAGTTAATCAAAGAAAATACTGGGGGCAATCGATCGTTCCGATCGAATGCCATAAAATCCTAAAAAACTCGGATTGCCTTAAGGAAAAATACTGGGGGCAATTGTTGGTCCCAACAATTGCAACAAAGACACCGATTGAGTCCCAAAAATCCAAAACCCAAAGGGTCAAACCCTCTTCATATCACACAGGCCCGTCTTGAGCCCTACCTCCACATCAAATTTCCTCAGGCCCGTCCTAAGCCCTACCTTCACACTCAAACATCCGCAGGCCCGTCCTAAGCCCTACCTTCACACTCAAACACCCGCAGGCCCGCCTTGAGCCTTACCTTCACACTCAGGCCCATCTTGAGCCCTACCTTCTCTAGGTTCGACATAAACCCTAATCCTTCTACATCCTTTTGGACCCACCATACACTCGGCTCACTTTCACTTAGATCCAACCTTTAGGCTCGTCATAAGACCTAGTTGCATTCCTTAGGCTCGTCATAAGACCTAGTTGCATTCCTTAGGCTCGTCATAAGACCTAGTTGCATTCTTTAGGCTCGTCTTAAGACCTAGATCCCACCTTTAGGCTCGTCATAAAACCTAGAACCATCCTTTAGGCTCGTCATAAGACCTAGTTGCATTCCTTAGGCTCGTCATAAGACCTAGTTGCATTCTTTAGGCTCGTCATAAGACCTAGTTGCATTCCTTAGGCTCGTCATAAGACCTAGTTGCATTCTTTAGGCTCGTCTTAAGACCTAGATCCCACTTTTAGGCTCGTCATAAGACCTAGAACCATCCTTTAGGCTCGTCATAAGACCTAGATCCAACCTTTAGGCTCGTCATAAGACCTAGAACCATCCTTTAGGCTCGTCATAAGACCTAGTTGCATTCCCTTAGGCTCGTCATAAGACCTAGAACCATCCTTTAGGCTCGTCATAAGACCTAGATCCAACCTTTAGGCTCGTCATAAGACCTAGAACCTCCTTTTAGGCTCGTCATAAGACCTAGTTGCATTCCCTTAGGCTCGTAGTAAGACCTAGCATTACCTTTTAGCTTACCCACTCTCATTAAACACATTGCATTCATCTCATTCATATGGGCTCGTCATAAGACCTAGCTGCATTACCCAGGCACGTCACAAGACCTGGCGACAGAAAGTTGGCGAGGTGATGGCAATAAATCCTCCTTTTGCGATGTCAACTTATTTTTGGGATCAACGAATGGTGGGCAAAGGCAATAAGTCCCCAGGGTTTTTACCAGGAGTTATCCCTGCACACCGGCTTGGGGGGCGATGGCAATAAGTCCACATTGGGTCCAGCCAGGAGCATCGGCACGGGTTTCGGTCCCCCAGAAGCATCCGAGCATCATCAGCATCATCAGCATCATCAGCATCATCAACACCATCGGCATTATCATCAGCATCAGCATCATTTGCATCATTAGCATTTCAGCATTCTTGCATTTGCATCCAGTTTTCACATTCTAGGCAGTCAACGCCTTAGAATAGCTTGACATCATTTTCATCACTTTAGGTAGTCAGCGCCTTAGAATAGCTCGACAGCATATCATCATTTTAGGTAGTCAACGCCTTAGAATAGCTTGACATCGTATCATCCTTATAGGTAGTCGGCACCTTAGAATAGTCTGACATTACCTCATTATACCTTCAGGTAGTCAGCGCCTTAGAAAAGCTCGACAATGCTTTGTAGCTTAGGTAGTCAGCGCCTCCAAATTGCTGGGCATCGTTAACCCGGTTTCACACAACGTGGAGGATTCTGTGGAGTCCAAAATTTTGGGGCACCACTCAAGCATCAACCAGACTTTTCACATTCGTTACAAAGTCCAGTTGACGGGGGGCAATCTGTTAACCCAAAATTTTGACCCCCTGGTTAAGGTCTACGAGGTTGTGAGAGCCATCTCCATCAAACAGTAAGAGACTCCGGCCCGATCGGCGTGTTCCAGGGCCTGAGGAGCAGTTTTGTCGTTGTCAGGGGCGTTTTCGTAATTTTTAAGGCTTCTGAGTTCTCCTATAGGCTTTCTCTCCTCCAAAGGGTGCCCAAATCAGCTCGAAATGCTTTGATATTTTAACCCATGATAGAGGATGACATTTTAAGCATAATGGCGTTGGAATTTTGATTTTTCGAATTTCCAATAATTTTCTAGCAATTTCTGATTGAATCTGACGAGAAATTCAATTTAAAAATGCTCCAGCATTTAAAAAATTCGTTTCCACCTCAAGAAAATATAATTTGACATGTGGTTAAAATTTCATAGCAAAATTCCTTTGGGAAGTTACTCAGTTAAAATATCGAAAAATCTTACTTTTACTAGATTCTCTTTATCTTTAAGAAAGTCTATATAAGGGGATAGGTTTTTGGAAAATCAGAACCTCACATACTGAAGAACCCTAGAGAGTCAGAAAACACGGCCTCCTCTCTCTCTCTCACGTTTTCCAACACCCGGCCACCCAAATCATACTGAAAATCCCCCGAAATCACCATCTAAACACGTTTTCCAATCCCCAAAGCACCAATAATCATCAAAACCTCACAAAAACACTCTAAAACGCGAAGAACAGCAAGAACAACCAACAACCAGAAGCTTGGGTCGAAATCCTCTCGGGTCTGCCATCAACGGAGCACTCGACGAATCCCGGTGTGAAGAAACGTTGTGAATCCGAAGGTAAAACAGGTAGAAACTCCACTTCCCTGATTCACCACGGTATTATCTGTCTCGCCTCAAAATTTGGGCTCAAACTAACCTTCGTACGCTTCTGTATTGCTGTTTATTCAAGCTTCTGTCCAATAACTTGTTTACCAAGTTTCGTGCATAATTCGAATTCAAATTGAGAACTTTCGACCACTAACGTATTGTACATCTTTCAGGCTACGCACCCATAAAATTTGAGCCGAAAACACCTTCGGGAACAGCCTCAAAGCCGCCGTCCGAGGGCTGTCCGCACCCACGGACGTCGTGTCCGGGGTCCCGGACTCCCTGTCCGTAAGCTCGGACACCCACGGACGGCGGCGGGATTTTAAAAATTCAAAATTTAGGTTTTTCTAATAATGTCCGGGCCCACGGACATCCTGTCCGTGGCCCCGGACTTTGCAAATTTTTGTTTTCCTTTAATTTCGACTTTTCTGTATGTTTAGGTTAACTGGGGTCCGTGGTCTCGGACGTTTGGTCCGTGGCTACGGACGTAAGCAAAATTTGACCTAATTCTGCCTCCGAAACCCTAGTTTAGGTAGCTTTTATTTTCACTTTAATTCTCTGTCAAAAAATGCTAAAAACAAAAAAAAACAGAAGCTCGCGCACTTAGGTTAAAACGACTCGTAATAAGCCGTAAATAAACTAAGTAGAGGAAAAACGACCTAGGAAGGGGTAATGAAAGTAATTGAACCCTAATTAAGTCGAATATCAAGCCCCCGAACCCGAACTCTCCTTTCCTAATTTAATCTAGGTCAAAATTAGGTGGCGACTCATAGGTTCCAGTGAGCTAGCTTAGGTTTTAATAATTATTGTTATATGACATAGTTATTAACCTTAGGTTATAAGTGGACCTAAAACCCGATTAGATCCTAATCAACTTAATCCACATAGGATAGGGTTTAAAATCGAGGCTCACACCACCCTACAAGGAATGGTTTGTTCTCTGCCCCTGAAAATAGCATTATCTCAATATTCTCATTGGTGCCCTTTCCTGGCAATTCTTCCACAATTTAAATTATAGGTTTGTAACCGTTCATATCTACGAATTGTAGTTCCTTCATGGCTTAAACAAGCTCTCTTACAACTTACTGCGCCTCGGGCTCTGATGTGGTTAACATCCTTGGCTCGTAGGCTCTTGGTGCTTAATGTCATTGGGTGAGAGCCGGTGCTCGGTTCACTCCCTGTACTCTTACTCATTTGTAGGTTATCCTCATAAGATTCTGGTTCTTAGACACTATCCACTGTTAGGTTACATATTAAATGTAGTATCGGGTCTCATGGTAAGTTACTGCATCCGGCTTCCCGCTATGGAAGTTTATTCAGGTGATATGAGGTTACTTAGTGTCTCCAATAATATTTCCACTTTTAAGGACTTGTGTCTTTTAGCGATTAAGGTTCGGCTCGTATTAGGCATCTGCCTTACGGTGTCCAAGTTGAATATTTATCCAGGTTATCATGTAATTCCTTCTCAACGCTTTGTCCAACTCTCGTTGACTATGCCACCCATTGATGAGTGATCATGCTTGGGTGTTAATGAGTTAGACAAACAATACTAACTGTCGTTAATCAGTTTGTTTGGCTCGACTATGCCCGCTCTGTGGGGGTAGTCCTCTGAGCTTTCCTCTGCCGGGATTGTATGTTTTTAATCCTTAGTAGGTTACTGCTTAAGTTTATTTCTTCGGTCCCGGTGTTCCGGGGTTTACCAACATCTTCAATGAAGAATGTTTATTACTGGTATTCTTAGTGATCATTCCGGGAATCCATCCCATTCCTGCTGGAAGTCATTCTGTCGACTGCCTTCATTGTATCTCTTAATGCATTCCTTGTATGTTGTTACTATAGTAGGTTGTACTGTTGCTAAAATTTTATATCGTTTAGTACCTCGTCCAAGTTCAGCTCCCGGCTGACTGGTGTGTCGACTCATCTCTTCATGGTCAGGCCGTCGGGCCTTCCAAGGTCTCATTCTCCCGTTTCTTATGGATTTGCAATCCGGTTTAAGATGTATTTAAAATTGTAACGTTCCACTATCTCGCCATGATGGCTTCCCGTATAGTTTAACCATGGTAGCACTTGCTATAGCAAGTGCGCCGTGCAGGATGGGTTGTTGGTACTGGGTACATTGGTAGTGATACTTCCTCCTAATTTCCATGTAATTGGTAGTCCTCGGGACTCTTCGATATCTCTTATTTGGATAATAGCCATCGGCAGTTTCCTGGTTGATTTGAGACTGTCGCTCATCAGGGTGTTTCTCTTTATGAGGGAACCCCTTGTTATTCTCTTATGTCTTAATCCTCGTTCCTGTTTCCTCACATTTGTCATGGTTACTAAGAACTGATTCTCCTCTAGGCACTACATCGTAGTCTTGTTCCGGTATACAGTTTGTACATGTCTTCATCGTCGCCGGTGCTATGTCAGCCAGGCTTTGTAATCTTCCCCATTGTATGGGTTCTTGAGTTCCGTTCTAATGGGACTTTCCAGTAATCTTAACTCTCATGCTATGTATTATCCCACTGTTATCCTCCTTCGGGCTACTATCCGGTATTCTTGTTGCTTATCTATTCCTCTTCATTGCACTCGTGGTGCTTTTCTTATCATTAGTACAGCGGGTTATTTCGACTGCGTAGCATGTCGACCCATGTTGCCGGTAATTTCCTTTCTCTTACTGATAGAATTCCTTTGGTAGCGCCTATTTCCATGTTGCGCTCCATTTAAAACCTTTAAGTTTTCGTAAACTGTTGTACAACAAGATGTATCTCGTATTGCTTACGGTTAGCTAACTACCAGATCGGGTTTCTCCGAGTAAGAGAAGGCATTCTTCTACCTGGCGTTCGTTCCCCGTATTCTAAGTTAGGGATGTGGAGGGCGGGTTTAGGTACTATGGATATCCGGTAAGCACCGGGAAGTTCTAACTAACGCACCTCTCACTCTATCTCTCAACCCTTAACCCATAACTCAAACTCAACCTCAGTATTCTCCTAAGTTTGGTAATTCCTGTCATCAGAGTGTAACTACGCTCTGATACCACTTTTTGTAACACCTCAACCGATAATGCCATACTTAACTCATAAACCTCCAATCACTTGTATTAACTTTGCAGCGGACTTCTTACAATATTTGGTGTTACCGCCGTTAGCCACCCACGTGACCAACTAGGCATACTAAAATTTCCAAGATCTAGCTACGGTCTGATGGACCCGAATATACCGAACATTAGTACTTACAAGCCTTAACCAATTACATAACAAATCTTATAATCTCCTTACCTCCTATACAACTTACTAACATCTCATTCCATTCACTAAACGAGTGTACAGGCACAACTCGTACAACTAAAAGAAGACAACCCAAAGAAAATCCTACCCGATCCTACTCTAAGGACTGTCGCCTTCTGTCATTCACCTGCGTAATAAAACAGCCCCCAAAGGGGGTCAGTAAAATTGTTGGTACGATCCTCTCATGACCCCCAAGCTAACGTGGCTACGACGACTAATTGTCGATAGCATGGAGGTTGATTAGATGCACAACATAATAGAAAGTGCAATAAACAACAAGCCTCATATGAACAATCAAAGTTCAAACACAACGAACGACTTAAAAGCGTTCCCTTAGTAATTGAGTTAGTATTTTTAACTCCTTAAATTATGTTTCCTCTTAATCTCAGTCCAACCTTATCTTACCTCTTATATGCCAACCGTTCTCTTATTAGAACTGGATAGCCCTTAGTTCGTTGTTTATTTTTGTAGAGCTTGGTTAACCCTAGCCACCAGCAGTACACTTACCGGCAATAAACAACATTTCTTAAATTGTTGGGGATGTAGGCTAGATCCCCCCACGCCATCTTAGTATGCCTCCCTCCTAAAACAAGTAGTCCGAGGAGGTCGAGTCTATATGTCGACTCTAGGCGACGAGTCCGAAGACAAGTCATATTCGGAAGTCGATATCTGATAAGGATATCGACCTCCCCCAATACTCATGTGCCGGCACCATTCCGGATTCCTCACTCCCCCCAAGTTCTAGTTAGTACAAAGTCTCAAGTCAATGTTTGTTAGTTAACCTCTTTCGGTTACTTAGAAACAATATTTGGGAGTGTTCCTTATCCTCACTCAATTATTTACTAAACATTGTTAGTAAGTTATCACGGTATGTTGTGTTAGTACATCACAATCACACAACAACATAATATTCCGATTGCATGTTTTATCTTGTTTAGTCGGCACACATAAACAAATAGCACACAAGCCGAGGGACACCTCGTTAGCAAGCAGGTCACAAGAAAACCATACCGTTCACCGTTGGTCGTTTGGTTGCTTACTCTCTTCCGGAGTCCAAATTCTCAAACCCTAAAACATTGATCGAATTGGGTGGTTAATTACTTTTAATTAACCTAGCTTACTTAATCACTAATGATTTCCAACTAAATACCACTAAGTCATTGTAGTTTAAACTTAACCACTTATGTTATTTACTTCTCATTTTACCTCACACTTGTTCACACCTCCAATGGCCATAATATTCCATCAAACAACTCCTAACAACCTTATAATAGCATTACCCAACAAGCCCCCTTCATTTACAACCTAAAAAGCACACTTCCGTTGTAAAAATGGCTGGTCTGGGACATGGTCCTGGACTGTAGTCCCGGACCAATTACTGGTTTCACTCTCGGCACTTATTTATGGGTGGTCCGGGACTTGTTACTTAACCTAGGTCCCGTACCACTTCTGAAAGGCACTCTCGGTAGTTTTTTGTTCTGGTCCGGGACTTATTACAAGACCTAGGTCCCGGACCAATCTAAACTTGGATTTTCGGCATGTTTTTAGTGCTGGTCCGGGACTTTATCCAAGGACCAAGTCCCGGACTACACTTTAAACTGTTAAATTTTACATTTTTGAACTTTATTCTCCACTTGTTCTTTTTTCCAATCTTCTTTATCTTTCCCCATGTATTCACACATGTTCTAAACACCATTTAAGCACTTAAAATCCTCATAACTCATGGTTCAACTCACCTCCAAATTCCTTGATCATTATTCAAGTTCTTACTAAACTCTTAACACTTATATCTTAATTCCTTACACTTCCAACATGTAAATTTTTGCCTAAAACTTTAACTAACCAAGGTGCTTCCTTTCAACCAATACAACCACTCCTCAAACATCATTATTCATCCATCTTTACCTTGCTAAACTTTCCAAGGTTCTCTTGCATCTCCATGCACAAATTTCTCTCCTTTCAATTTGTTACTCATCACTCCTAAACTTGAACATACCTATACATTTCTTTCCATCCTCTTAACACCTCAACAATGTTCTTAATTACCTTGACAATGCTACACCCTCCTTAGACATTTCCATCTCCTTTTCTCAATTTACTCACCATTCTCATGGTTAAACACACTTATACATTCCTAGACATTTCCTTGACAATTTACAACATTCTCCTACAATTTTCACTTACATCTCCCAAGTCCACTCGTTACTATCCAAACTATAACCTTATTAATCCACTACTAGCACTTTCACCACTTACACAAGCTACCCAAAATCCTCATTGTTATATTCTCTAGTTCATACCTAAATCATCTTAAAACATTGTACACCATTTCCTCCAGATTTTTGCTCAAGTCTTAACATTCCTCATACCATGATTTTGGTGTGTTTAATACACCCACATAACCTCTAATTCCTCCTAGGCATCTCTAGGCCATTCTAATCCTCAAGGACACCTTTGTTAACTCATTTTCACTCAAATTTCCTTTAATGACTCTTGGTAAATCCTAGGTCATATTAATTCACAACAACCACTTAAACACTTGTTTTCTACTCAAATTTCGCTATAACTCCTCTAGTATATTATCATGCCCACATTCATAGTTTTTCTCATTCCATCATCTCACACTCACCAAATCTTTTTCCTCATCATATTTCTTACCAAAATCAAACCATTCATCACAAACTCAATATAGTGCAATAATCTTAAATTGCATAGCACTAAGGCTCTTAAATGACATGGCTCTTAGGCCCTTAAATGACATAAACTTAAACACTGAACTTCCCACATATAAAAGCTTTCAACCTGCAAATACACACAACAATGCTCCCATAGCAATATAAGTGTTCTCATAATTCACCTTATACTTATCTTACTAACTCATTCCCATTGGCTCCTTAATCAAGTTCACAAGCTTGTTCAAATTCTTTTTCCTAGGTTATATAACCCATTACATAATGTAATCTTTAAGCTACATTAGTACTTATCTAAATCTCATCCCTTAAAACTTAAACCACCATTAGGTAAGCAATTTACCTTATTTTTCTCAAGCTTCTCTTACTTCCCACCTTTGGTTTTCTTGATTGAATTTCGGCAAGGACTTCAATCCTCTTGCCAATGTTCTAATCCACATTCAAATAATCTAATGAGAACTAAGCAATATGCCTAAACTCATAGAACTCATTCTTAGGTTAAAATGTGTGTTAAGGTATTTAAAGATGGATATTTACCTTGGAGTTTCAAGGTGGGCTTGAAAATGAATCAATGAGGACCTCCTCTAGCCCTTTAGATATTGGAAACAAGCTAGTTCAAGGCATAAACAAGACCCCAAGAGAAGTGAATTTTCGGACATAGGTGAAAAATGAAGGAAAGTTGATTTTTCTTTCACTTTCATTACCTTGGATGAATGGAGAACCAAAAGAGCTTTTCAAACTTGATTTTCCTCCATCAATGGAGTTTTCTCATGGCACCAAACTTGATCTTTGAAGGATTTGAAAAGATAGAAAGGAAGGCCTTGCTCCAACTAAGAGAAATCTATGCTTAGTTTTTGATTTGGAGCTAAAATGAACATTTGGTGGACATTTGAAGATGGAGCATGAATGGAGGCAGCACTCACGGTTTTGGAGCAGGGAATAAGAAGAGAAATCGGTGGAAGAAGAAGAAAATGAAGAAGAGAGGAGAGAGGTAGCCTAAAGTAAAGATATTTGGCAAATAAAGGTGAATAGTCTTTTTCCACTTACTTTCCCTTCTTTTCTAGCACATGTGGTGAGTCACCACTTCAAAAACCGTTCCCCCCTTTATTAATAAGAGATTTTTGGTCTTTGTTGACCAATTTATTGACTTATGTTGACTAAAGGCTTAAATTAGGTACTATTTGACACTATTCACAAATTAGTGCACAAATTTGTGACATTTTTGATTTCCCATTGATTTAGGCTTCCTAATGTGATACTAATTAGTACACATGTTGACTAAGGTGTAATCATGGGCCTTTAGCCACTCAAAACTCATTTCTAAGACAATTTCTCAAAAAGGTGCTTTAAGGAGTCTTAAAGCACATTTTGTGTTTAAGGTTGTTTTTGAGCTTGGTTTTCTTTGGTAATTGATTTAACATGTCCATTAGCATGTTAATAAGGTCTTATAATGATATTTGGGTGCTAATCAAAGTGAATCCAAGCTTAGAGCACATTTTTGCTTAAATTGCCCTTATGGCGTTTTCTTGTGTTTTCCTTGGTTTAAATTGTCTACCAATCTTCCTAAGGCATGTTTTAGCCTTATTACATCATAACTTGATGTTTAATTAGCATACTTAGGTTTGGGGTATTTCAGTCGTAGCATGTGGATTTAAGGCTGTCTACTTATGTTGAGTCTAGATATGAGGTAACTAAGCTTCTATCATCTTTCTCTAGTTGATTGTTAGATCTCTCCATTTCCTTACTCTTGCAACTTATTGCTCTTACTGCATCTCTTCCAGACATGTAATCTTTGCTCTAACAAAAAACTCATTTACGATTATAGTCGGAGGAGAGTAGTAGAGTGCAATGTTTTAGTACTTATGGTTGTAGTGCAACCAAGAACACAAGCTGGGGAATGGTAAATACAGAATAGGAATTGCTCAGATTCAGGTGCTAACTAGAATTTCAGTTTACATTTTTTCCATATTGCAATAATATGTGAGGGAAATTGTTTGTATTAGATAATGGACAACCCAAAACCATTGATTAAGCTTAGTATTAACATTACCATTGGCCTCATAAGAGGAGAATTGGGAGGGTCTTACCTTTGTAAGTTCCAAGCTCTCATCAGAAAATAGCAACATAAGTAAGTAGTAAAGATGCAATGAGAGAATTCCAATAACAGAGGGCTCTCTGTTTGTGGTTGTTGTCTTTTGTAGAATTTTGTACAACATATCATCGATTTTGGCCTGAATAGTGAATATGTAATATTAAGTCAATTGTAACTGAGTATTTGTTTTTTAGTGGTTGTAATAAATCTATACATATAACTAAATCTCATCAACCATAAAACATCAAATTGAGCATAATTTGTTTGTAGTTACAACCACCACTTGACGCTGATAATCAGAAGTATCATTGATTTTTTATCTATGATATTTATACTCTGAAGCTTATTGTGTAGTATTAAAGGTCAAGTGGTATAGATTCAACACAACTGGAAAAAAATGCAACTCTCACTACTGCAGGAATCAGCTATCCCAACATTTGTATGCCAACACATCTTATTAAAAACACTTATTTTAATTAAAACACTTATTCCAGTAACACAGGGCTCTCTATTTACATCTAATGGATCTTGTAAATGTTAGACATGCTAGATGAGATAATTGGATCGAAGTCTTAGGTATACTCTTACCTTTTCTTGTAGTAGATTATATCATGCCAGAATCTTTTGGTGAAAAATGGTGTCACGTGCCCATGGAATTCAGTGGTTACTTTCTTCTGCTCAGCTTCAGCAAATTTAAATGCTATATTCTCCAGATATGTTGAGCCAGTGTCATGGCAACATTTTACTGGCTGATAAATGGCATTATCCGCTTATTTAGTTAATTACTTGCTACAAATTTGTGTTCCTCCAGTAAATAAATGGGTCTGTGCTTGCAGGATACTTTATTTATTTTATACTAACAGTCATAGCTACCAGTGAAAGTTGGAGTTGTTGGGCTAGCTATTGTGGATTTCTTTTCATGGGTTAGCACTGAGCTTTAGTAATATGTTTATTTGTTTGTTAATATCATCGATGACTGAGATGAGCTCTTTTGTTTTGCATCATGCCCCCAAGAAACTGTCTTCTGTAGTTTTTCTGTTGCTCTTGTCATTCTGGTATGTTTTATGTGCTTATTTGACTTGGTATTGTTGTCTTCAATGATATTGATCGTGTTAAACAACCTCTGGTGTTGCTATGATGATGCAGGTTTCGGAATAAACAAAAACTAATTTGTGCTTTACTGTCTTATGTAGATTTTTGGTTCTAAAAATTACTAGTGTATACTTGCATTGTTAGGAGTGGGAATCAGTCAACTGCTTATAGCCTCCAAAGATGTTTTCCTACTGTTCATGTTGGTGCCCGTCAGAAGACAGTATTTTTGGTAGGTATATGGCTCATTTGAGTAGTCACAGAAACTTGCTGACAGCTTAGATTATATATGCCATATGCTCTTCAGTAGCTTAAGTTGGTTACCAAATTGTCAATTGGGAGGGCTTGTTCTGTATTGATGACAGGTGACAATAGTGATTCATCTGTTAATGACATTTTTGCCACAGTGATCTGGATTATGATGGGAAAGAATCCTATTTTTATGTTTGAATATGAACTTGGATGCAATTGAATGTCAATGAAATGCAAGTATATTTATTCATTTTGTAATCAAATTAGTTATACTTTCACTTGTTATTCATTATTAATGTGTAGATTGGAAAATGAATAAGGTGAGTGTTGGAAAAGTGTTGGGAGAGTGTTGGCGGAATAGTGATAAGAGTGCTGAGTGAGTGTATGAAAGTGTAGTGCTAGGTGAGTGTTGGGGAAAATGCAGTGTTGGGTTGTGAGTGTTGCGAGTGTGTTGCGAGAGCATTGTAAGAGTGTTGCGAGAGCGTTGTGAGAGTGTTGTCTAAGTGTTGCGAGACTATTGCGAGAGCGTTGTGAGACCATTGCGAGAGCGTTGTGGGATCATTGTGAGAACGTTGCGGGAGCGTTGTAAGACTGCTGCGGGAGCGTTGTGAGATCGTTGCGGGAGCGTTGTGAGACCGTTGCGGGAGAGTTGCGAGACCGTTGCGGGAGTGTTGCGAGAGTGTTGTGAGACCGTTGCGGGTGTGCTGCCAGAAAGGAAATGAAGATGTCAAGTGACAACACTTAAAATGTGTTGGCAAAAGCGTTGTGGGCAATGGCAACACATATTTCATATCTGTACCAACACTTTAAAAATGTGTTGCAACAGTACTTGTCAACGCGATCTAACACAACGCTTTGATATGCGTTGGTAAAGACCCTGACAACGCATAAATGTGTTGCAAAAAGTAAAAAAAAACCGTTGCCATAGACCATTTCCCTAGTAGTGTCTTCAAACCCAACTTGAAACTGGTAAACTCATCAATTATCGAGCTTATAGTGCTATTGTCTCTCGTACTTTTCTACGTCCTTAATCTCGTTCTAGGGTTCTTCATCTCTTCTACGGCTCACCTCCTCTCTTCTGTATCATCCTCAAACCAACACAAGCCATCGTCGAATCCTTCACAACGGCCGCTAATGTTTTTTGTTTGGCCGAATCCTTCGCCGCGGTCTCCGTCCTGAGCAGGAAACAGTGGAGTTAGTCATTGGAAGATATAAATTGGAAGTATTCCGCCCAAAGGGATTTTTTTCAAAAGATACCGATTTAATAATATGTGAAGTAAGTAATTTTGTTTGGCCTGTTAATGTTTACCAGAAAGGAGAGTATACATGCTTGCAGCAGCGAAGGAAATCGATCTTTAAGGCCTAACAAGTAGAGCTGATGGAGTGAGGTAAGTACTCTGATTATTTTATCTTGTCATCATCCCTTTATGCAGCTATGTGGCGTCCTTTTATGTTAGCATTCACATATTTTTTTTTTGACAATTGGGTATTTTATTCCAAAAACGAAAGTAGAGTACAAAAATGTTTTGCCTCCACTAGCCCGGTGTCTGCTCGTTAAAACCCCTATAGCCAAAACCCAGTGGGATAAAATGCCATAGGGGAAAAAGAGTACAGGGCACCGAGCATTACAACGTCCATCCAAAACTACAAGTACATCAAATCCTCCCTAAGGTTTATAGCATTGATAAACCTCTCACATGACATGGGAAAATCGGGCCACCATCCTTTCCTGTTAGCATTCACATATGTACGATCACAAACTCTATTCGTTCCTACAAGTGGTTGTATTTTTTTGTCATACACAATTCCTGAGTCCATATATGTAGGATAAGAAAAATGCATTATGCTTGATGTTAGCAAGGTGGGATTCAGTTGAAGACTTTACTATTCTTTCCCGTTAATCTCCTTATTGTTTATGCTTACTCATGTTAGGGATATTATTATCCGGTCTACTACATCCTCAGTTTGAATTAATAGGTTCCAAAAAGATTGTATCATAACTAATGCCCAGTTAACTAAGTGCTAATTTGTTTGTATCTGGGTTTCATCTCTGTATTTCCACCAAGTGCTATTAATTAACTTGCATGTGGTGTATTAAGGGTTTCCTGAGATTAATATTTACTTTGCTGCTAATGCAGAGCTTTGCATATAGTAGGGGGCAACTGAGGTTTTTGTCAAGCTTTACGTAGATTTTATCATTTGTTCTTTCAATGGTTATATTACATCACTGTCCGAAAGTAGTGAAAAACTTGATCGAATAAGCTATTTTACCCGCTAGGTATTCATGAATTTTAATGCCATACTAGTTATACATCTGATCCAACTACAAGTTTAATGTTGTTTCAGTCAATATTATTCTTTGGCTATTTATTATGTCGCTCTTCCTTCCTTGTTAGGTTTTCCATGACCAGTCCATGCCCCACGCCATTCCTACTAAACCTCATCCACCAATTTCTCGTCCAAGGGTGAGAGCTAGACGAGGACTAGTTACTGACCCACATAGCATAGCTGAAAGGGTATGCTTGTGATTTCATGAAAACTAAAACCAAATCTTTTTTTCTTTATGTTGCTTTGTTTCGCTCGTTCGTCCTGTTTATGGTCTGGGATGTTAAAAGGTAAATGCTCCCAATTTTTTTTTTTTTTTTTGATAATTTACTGTCAAAGGCAGTTTGTGGCAAAGTACGCTTCAAGAAGAAGCACTTGCCAAGTTACAAAGACACCAGGCATAACAAAAAACAATACAAAAAGAACAGTAACAGATAAGAACACGCGAGAGAAAGAGTCAATAAGTAAGACATGGATCAAAGTGAGAGGGAGATTAGAACTCTAATGAGAGACTATTAGAGAGACTAGGTGTCGAGATCTCCGGGTGATTTTCTTTATTTTTCTTTTTTCCTTCAACCCTTGCACTTCTTTTCGGGCCTTCGAGAGATTTTGAAAAGTTCTCAATAGATAATAAGGGGTTCGGAATATGCACCTGTAGACGCTTACCAAAACCAAGACAAGCAACTGCCTCTTTGTTGGCAATTTTATCGGCCGTGTCTTT
This sequence comes from Limonium bicolor, assembly GCA_023374045.1. Lineage (NCBI taxonomy): Eukaryota > Viridiplantae > Streptophyta > Magnoliopsida > Caryophyllales > Plumbaginaceae > Limonium > Limonium bicolor. The sequence continues at coordinate 220,481,915 of CM041781.1, forward strand.
CCCAATTAAGCTAGCACCGATATCATAATAAGTTTGCATAGAGTCAGGTATTTCATGTGGCAATGGAATCATGGTGGGATGGTCTGATGTGTTACCGGCCACATGGACTGTGTCAATCGCTTCATTAGGTTCAGAGGTGACTAATTCAATGTGAGAATTCGACCCAATGACTGAGTGAGCTTCATGAGAAACATCACACACACCACCAGGAGCATAGTCAATGTTCTCATATGCAAGATGGGCAGATAGAGCAAGTTGTTCCTGTAGGGTCTGATCTGGAGAGCACGTCAGACAATTAAGTGAATCCACCTGATTATTGGGACCATCTTCAGGAAATCCGTATTCAAGCAGACGCAGAGTTCCAAGACAACGCAGTGCATCAGAGCTCTCACGATCTGTCTGAGAATCGTTAGTATCCTTATTGGTACAATCAACACTTTTGGATGGGGAACTTGATCTTGAGATTCCCACCTCATCAACTATCTTATTGTCTTGGCCTGTCACATGCTCCATAGACCGAGTTGGAGACAAGGAAGAAAAAACTTGGAGATTGTTGATTTCACTAACACCCACAGTTGTAGGAATATTATTCGTAAGAACAGTGAAATTTTCATTAATCAAGGTGAATTGATTGGTTTCAATCCTAACAATCGCCTCTGAGTAGCCTAGAGCACTTGATTCTTTGTCTCCCTCAATGGCAATCACTTTTCCTAGGTGTTGGGCAATGGAGATGATATTCTCTGTAGACCATGCCATCAATGGAATTCCTCTGATTATGATATCCACTAGTCTAGTGTTCGGTTGGTCCGAGGGCTCCCAAGCCTTGATTTTCCAGTGAGATTTCTTCTCCAAGAGTTTAATACGGTCTTCAACAGAATGCAGAACAGCAACAACCTTATCACCGGAGAGGGGGATGATTTCGTCCACTCGCACCCATTTACTAAGCTTAATCTTGAGTTGCTCAAAACGAAGATGATTTCCAGATTGTAACACAATACTTCTCTCTAGCTTAGAGACCATCATATTTGAAGCTTTTAAAGAAATAGAGTGTGGCATAATGTGAGAATCATGAGCAGCAACCTTTGACAAAGGACTCTCAGTCTCTTCAGCAATTCTCTAGGCAGAAGAAACATTTTTTCTCAGTGAAGAGGAGGCAGACGGAGCAGCAAAAACGGAGCGTCGATCTTTTGGTTTCCAAGGGATGGCCTGCTCAACAATAATCTTACGCCCTTCAATGAGTCGACCATGGAGATAACCCATAGCTTTTTCTGCATCCCTTTGGAAGTGAAACTCAACAAAAGCAAAGCGTCGATTCAAGTCGACTCTTTTCTTTCTTGCTATTCGAATATGACAAATGTTTGCGAAAGGATGAAAAAGATTCCACAACAGATTGATACTTACATTTTCCCGAAGATTGCCGACGAATAACGTGCTTTCTGGTGTTAGTGTAGGCAGACCCATCTTGAAAACGTAGGAGGATGAACAGAGAAGGATTTCCAAGATCTTTAATTTCAACTGTGTGGCTTTCGATTACTGGTGGCTAGTGGAAGTGAAAGATAATCCACAGGACTCCCAAGATCTATTGTGCTGCTGCCCTATCCGCCTTCTCTTCCACTTTGGCTTCGTAGATCTGAGCATTTTGTGTTAAAAAATGCTCCCAATTATGGAGCCGATAGATCACGGGCTATGGGTGCTTTAGGTTGATGGGTGATTGCCTTATATTTTATATCTGAGGATAAGATTATTAGCCCATCTTGTGACATTTTGCATGGTTACAGGTTCTGCTTTCTATGATTGTGTTAGCTATTACCATGCATGTTACATTTTTCTACATGTTGTGATTACTTTTATGCCACCATTCATGAGAGATAGGGTTGCTGAAAGAATCATGGCATTACAAGAATTAGTTCCCAGTGTTAACAAGGTTTGTATTACGTAATTTATAAACTATGTAAGTGTACCCGACTCTGGAATCTCCTTGATATTTAATTTTTGTTTTATGTAATGAGATATCACCTAACATTCTTATTCTCAATGAGGTATTTCAGCTGTCTATTAAGAGCATCCACTTTTACTCGTTTCTTACTAACGCATTGTGTGGAATCTTCCCTACTATAGATGCTCTAATATGTTTGCTCTATGTGGTTTTTTATCTGTGGTTTTATGTTCTTGACCATTCAAACTGACAAAAATTGTGGACTATGTGAAGTTCCTACGTGAATGAACTTATGCTTAGGTGAGTCATAGTTTTGCTCTGCACAGAAGTGGATGCTTATTCACGATGATTCAATAGGTTTTTAATATTCAATATTCTTATCCCTGTTTGTCTCCCCTCCTTGTTTTCTTGGATGCTTGAATAGGTAGTGCGCTGTTGACTAATTGTTGTCACTTCACTCCATTTTTGTCTTCTTAGATTTTTTGAATAACTTATCACCTCATGTTTTTAACCCCTCTTCATCATGATTTAGTGAGTATGAATGCCTTATTTGCTGTTGCGATGTTGTCTGTCATGATGATACTCTTGTATTGCTTGCTGATAGTTTGTGTGTCATGATGATACTCTTGTATTGTCTGTCATAGTATCTGGACAACTTTGATCATATTCCATTGTGCTATTATCTTAAACTTAGCTTGTACAAATTGTAGCTTAATCTAGCCATCAATATGCATAAATTTTTACTTAAATCTCTTCCGTGTAACAACTATTTTCTTTTCAAACGGAAAGCCTTACTACAATTGATGGGCTTGTGGTTTCTTTCAATGGTGGGCACTGTAACACCCCTACTGCTAATCTCATCATTAACGCCCAATCGTCTCAATCATCATTTCATTCGTAGCGGAAATTTCTAACACAACGGTGGGTGAAACAATGTCGTTAGTCACTCACATGACTAACAAGGCCTAATTCATTACCGTAACGGTCTGATGGACCAGAATTCCCGAGTACTTATACCATACAATCGCATTCAATTCTTAAACCGAGTCACATACAAACTATACCGAGTTTATCACATTCTATTTGCCGATAACACTTTCGGTCTTACCCTACTAATACATACAATTACAAATGTAACTAAATCAACTACCCATGCTTAGCAGCAATCGTCGTCCTACTCTCGAACGGTAATCATCTCCATTGTACCTGAAAAATAATGGCTGGCCCCAAAGGGGCTCAACACCTTTGCTGGTATGGTAGTCGTGCAACCCGCTACTACCGGGCCACAAACAACTAATTGTCGTCTAAGCATGCAATTGATTTTATTTAAATCATAACATGTAATGCTGTAAACATACAACATGCTCGCATTCAAAACAGGTATTCAAACAAAGGAATACAATCAACAAGGCTAACACATTAAGTTTGTTAGTTTACATTAGCTTGTTCTTTAGGCCTTGAGGGTTTCTACCTCAATAATACCTCAATTTTATTATTCATTAACTTATCCATCTGAGTCGGATAGTTTTACTTGTTCTTTTAGATCAAGAGACATCCTCTGGTCTCGATCTTGTTTTCTCAATTACTCTTCTCTTGAATAATTCTTAAGTTAAGCCTTATAGGCCTCCGGGCAGAGACACACATATAGGTCTCCCCACCGGGCTTTTATAATCACATTATTACCCATAATACCCAGCTTATCTCTCTAAACGAATAAGCTATGTCAGTCTTACATCAACGGGCACCACTACGTGGGTCATGGCCCCAACGGGCATCACCATGTGGCTCACGGCCCCTGACAAGAGAGTTCGACCAGGAAATCAGAAACAATCACTATGTTGTTTCCTCTTCCTTGCATGCATGACTCACAATCCCCTAACCCACTCTCAGGGTTAGTAATAATACATACTAGTTCGAGACATCTCTCGATGTCATCTCACAATCTTAGGGTGTTTTCCTAAGTCATTGCATTCACAGATTTAAGGGTTGCCCCTACATTCCCAATACTTAAAGTTTTGGTTATTTTCTCATGTTGGGTCATATCCTCATATAGGAGGTCGACTAACCATTAAGAGGGAGTTTAATAGCCCCATATATCTCTTTTCACATTTTGAGTAAGGGTTGAACTATCGTTGTTCTCTAGTTGAGAGTTCTTATGTGTTTCTCCACATTTAAATTATTTTGTGGTTCGACTCTTTCTACGAGCCACTAACCAAACATTATTCAATTATGAGTCGGTCTACAACACTCAGTTAGACCAAGAACTCAAACAAGGATGGTTAGCACATACAGCAGGCATCGAGATATATATCAAGTGCAATAAACATTTTTGTGCTTTTATCTTGTTAGGTCGGCACACATAAACAAGTAGCACACAAGCCGAGTGTAACTCGGCAGGACACAGATTGCAAGAAAACCATACCGTTCACCATGGAACCACTCTAGCGTGTCGTCTCACGCTCCTCAGATAATTCTCACATCACTGATAACATTCTAAGTTTTTCCATCAACGTCAAGGCAATACGGAATTTAAACGACTAATGCGCTCGTAATTAGCCTCATTGTCCCGTTAATCTTAACTATACTCATGTGATCTAAAGTTCTCAACTTTCACATTCAATCTCATACTTGTTTATCATTCAAATGATCATTACATGTCATCAAACAAGTCCTAATCATCATCTAATATCATTACCCATCCATTCCCATTCATTTAGTGACATTTAAACACTCACGATTGATTTTTGAGTGTGGTCCGGGACATGGTCCGGACCTACACTCCCGAACCAGTGTGTTTGGTGATTTTCGGAACAATTCTAGCTATGGTGCGGGACTACATCCTGGGACAAGGTCCTGGACTAGTCCTGAACTTCAATTTCAGCTACAATTTGATGGTGGTCCAGGACTTAATGCAAGACTTAGGTCCCGGACCAATGTTACAGGCAAATTTTGGCAGTTTTTTGCTGATGGTCCGGGACCCTTTTGCAAGGACTAAGTCCCAGACCCTGCTATACTCTGCAACCTTTTGACATTTTCAATTGTTGTTCGAACCTTGTTTCTTGCCCAACTCTTTCCTAATCTTTCCCAATGTTTTCTAGCATGTTCTAATACCATAATAACACTTCAAACCTTCCTAAAACATTGATCAAACTCATCATTCAATCCTTGATCAATTATTCAATTTCCTTTCTCATTTTCTGCACTTGAAACTTAATTTCTAGGTTTCTAAAATGCATGTTTGCCCACAACTTCTACTAACCCAATTGTTTCACTTACCATTGCTTATGATCCATGCACAATTTCCTTTCCTTTACACTTTCTACTCCATTACCCAAGTCCGCTCATTATTTTCATAGCCTTATACACTAGCTCATATCTAGCAATCCAAGACACTCCTACTTCACATTTGCTACAGATTTTTGCTCATCTCAATCCAATTCTTATACTCTATTTTTAGTGTTTAATTCACCCATTTACACTCTATCTCCTCTTAATCAACCTTAGGTTCTCCAACCTCATAACACCACCTAAAATACTTGGTTTCTACAGATATTTTGCCATAGCTCCTCTACAATTATAGCATGCCCTAATGCATTATTTTCCATTTCCTAATCAATTCCAACTAACCAAATCCTTAATGGATTCTACCAGCACACAATCTCATCCAAATACATCAATTCGCATCATAATGCAATAATCTTAAATCGCATGGCACTTAGGCCCTTAAATTAAACAACAATTCGCCATCGTCTTAAGCATAAACACAATTCTCTCTCATATCAACCAGACACATTTTCCAGCACATATTTTGGTTCATCTTTTAATTACCCATCCCAAAATTCTAAGAGCATTAAGGCTAGGCATTAAGGTAGGTTATTTGCCTTAAGCTCTTAAGTCTTCTTTTCACTTCGCTTCCCTCCTTTGTTCTTGTTCTTTTCTTTCTCTTGTTTCTTGTTTAAAACCGGTCAAGCTGGGGAGTCACTTTGCAAGCTACATCCAATGCCCAAAGGTATACACAACAATCACTAAGTGAATACCTAAACTCTTGGATTAACCCTGGAATGCAAGGGAGTGTTTTAAAGCATTAAAAGAGGGTTTATCTTCCAACTTCTAGATGAAGTATTTGGAAGCCAAACAAGCAAGGCTCCATCACTTCCTTGAAGACAAAACAGAGCTAGAACAAGGAGCAACAATGGAGGTTCAAAGCTGGGAAATTTCGGTCACAAGGAAAAGCTGGAAACGAAAGTGTTTTAAGCTTTCTCTTACCTTAGACTAACCAAGAGATGATTTAGCTCAAAATGTGCTGCTTCCTCCTTCAATTAGAGCTCCACCCATGGAGTTCAACTTCAAAATTTGGAGACTTTAAGAGATGGAAAAGAATCTCCAAGACTAGAGGAGCAAGAATATATAATTTTTGTGGTTTTGACTTGGTTTAGGCCTTGAACAAGGGAAGAAGAAGCTCCAGCTGGTTGGGGCTTACAAAATCACCATTTACAAGAGAAAGGGAGAATAGGGAGTGCTGGGAAGGCAGACAACGTGAGAGAGAGAGCAAAAAGCAATTTTTGTACTTTTTACTTTATTACTTTTCTCTTCTAACATAAGAGACCAATTTAATTGAGAGATGGGGGGAAAACGTGGCCTGCTACTGGAAAGGGGCCAGTTTTATAAGAATGAAAAAGGAGGCATTTTGGTCTTTAGCAAATATCACCCATAAGTCCCCGTTTGGCACTATTCATTAACCGGGCCGTTTTCCAGATTTTTTCGTTTATTTAATTTTAATGGTTCTTAGACCTTAATTAAGGTTAATTATAGTTATATGATCAACTATAAATTTTTTACAAGTCCATTAAACCGCTTAAAGTCACATTTCTGGGTTTTCTCGAAAAACGTGCTTTAGGACTTCATTTGCGTTTTTAACCCACTATATGGATTCATTTTCTTCGGGAATTGTTCCCACATGTTCTTAGTGTATAACTAAGTCTTAGGAATCCATCTAGGACCCTAGTCGAGGTCATATGCCTCCTACAGCCGCTTCGCACGTTTTTACGTTTTGTGTTTTTTAAGCGTTTTCCTCTTTCTTTTGGTTTTACTTTCTTCACCAATATTCTTTAGGCATCATCAGGCCTTTAAATCTCATATTAGAATAATTAATCACCGTTTTTAAGTCAGGGGTATTTCAGGCACCGATGATGCATGATCGATACAACCCTCATCATAAAGTGAGACACGCTTTCAAAGAAATCACAAGCCCATCAGTTGTAGTATTCCCTACGAACTAAAGTGTTCTTGCTTGACACTTTGAACACATGTCTTACTTTAGGATGAGGGTTGTATCGATCGTGCATCACCGGTGCTTGCCATTGAAAGAAACCACAAGCCCATCAATTGTAGTAAGGATTTACGTTTGAACGGGAAATAGATGTTATAACAACTTAAAAGGAAAATAGGGGCATATTGTGTACTTTTGTAAAAAAAAATTCATAAATACCCCTAAAAAAATTCATAATTCATAATATACCCCTTTTTCAATACATGGTCACAATATACCGCTAAAAAGTTTTAAAATTCACAAAATACCCCTAGTCCATGGAATGACCTTAAATAATGATAATTTTAACCCTGACGTTGCAGGTCATGTTTCAAGCTCATGATGCGCCCCTTCTCTTAATCAGGAGCATTTTAAGAATTTTACAATAAATTGTAGAGAAATTTCATCAAATTCCACTAAAAATGTTTTTAAAAAATTAGTTTTTGAAAATTTTTAACATTTTTTTATAAAATTTGAACTTTTTTTAAATTTATTCATTTTTTTAGAATTTTGTAACTTCCTTTTAGTAGCATTTTATGAATTAGCCAAAAATCTAGTGGTAGTTAATAAAATTTCTCAACATTTTTATTGTAAATTTCATAAAATGCTCCTGAATAAAATGGGGCATATTGTGAACTTGAAACATGACCTACAATGTCAGGGGTAAAATAGTCAGTATTTAAGGTCATTCCACAGATTATGGGTATTATGTGAATTCTAAAACTTTTTAGGGGTATCTTGTGACCATGTTTTTAAAATAGAGTATATTGTGAATTATGAAAGTTTTTAGGGGTATATTGTGAATTTTCCTAAAAAACATGGGTATATTAGCTTTTGGTTTTAGTTTGAAGTTTTGCTAAGAAGATGAGGGCTGATTTGCTTAGGTTTATACTCTACTCTGAGGCTTCTTGAAAGTCTAGGATTAGTTCCCATATTCTCTTGGCATTTTTGAGGTTAGCCTTTCCAAATCCTAGGCAATCATCCAAGAAAGAACGGATGTAGTCTCAAATCCTAAGTGTTAATAACTATAGTCATGGATGAATCCCGCATTGGAAGCTGTGTTTAGGCTTGAGGATAGAGTGAAAGTTCTTAGAACATTGTTCTTTGTGAGTAGTTACTCACAACGAACTGTGTAACAATCACACGACGAACTAGAAGTGCACAAAAAAATGAAAGATGATGCAAGAGTTTACAAAATATCACTCTTAATTATCACTTACTTCACTTAGTACATTCACGTACCCAACGAGAAAAACCTCTCAATGAGTACACACGTAATTCACTTAATGTCTCTGTCAAACTAAAAGGTGAATTACAATCCTATGAAAACTCTCAATGATCTCTCTCTCTGATCGTATTATCTCTCTCTAAAGTGTTAACCTTAATTCATTTTGCCCTTTAATATATGTAAACAATGTCAAATAAATCTAGCTCTAAGATTCTATCTGAAAAGATAAATATTTCTTGTAAAGATAAATCTTAACAATCAAAAATAACTACTACAATCAGGAACTATTTATATTTTTGGTAAAGATAAAAACTTATGATGATTTTACTCTGGTGAAAAATCCTTGGCCAGCAAGTCTTCTCCATACGCTCGGCTTGGTACTCAGACTTTTATGTGTGTGACACAATCTTGGTATGTAACACAGTTTGATAAATAAAAAACATTTACACTAACAATTTTCCCCTTTTTTGATTTGGCAAACTCTATGTCTTGTATCTCTGTTATTCCCCCTGAGTAACTGTTGCAATCGATGATTCAAGAGAAACCATAATAGTTCCCCCTGAGTAACTGCATCTGTGTGTGAGATGTTTCCCTGAGTAACTGCTTCTGTGTGTGGGACTATTGTTGTCTTCATTGTCATTTGAGAGGAACAACGAAAGTTCCCCCTCAACTCAATATATAAGTAAGACATGAACATAAACATTTATCACACATAAACATTAGCACACACTTAAAGATATAGTTAAAGACACATACTTTCCCCCTTTTGGCTAATCAAAGGGTTCATAAACCTAAATGACAATCACAAAATCATTTGAAACAAGTCTACAATACATAAACCTCATAATGTCTAAGCAGATGGTAAAATGGAATAAATTTTGAATCATGGACACAAGGCTATGTTAGAAAGTTGTATGATAGTTAAAGAAAATAATGATATGTACTACAGGTTTCACAATTAGTGAAATAAGATGTATTTTTCATGGACAGAAGTGGATGCTTATTCACAATGATTCAATAGGTTTATAATATTCAATATTCACGATGATGACACTTATACCTCTCGATAGATGCTGCGGCGTGCCCGCGTCCACTATGGTGCAGCCCTATCCACTTGGCAGTTCAGTCAGCTGTTGACTGGATTGTTTAGTTGACTGGGCTGCCTTTTTACTATATTAACTTCAACTGGTTATAACTTTTAAAATATAAGTCCAAAATGAAAAAAAAAGTATATCATTGTTCATCTAAATTCAAGCTCTTCAAAACAAAACCAGATATGGATATGTTTTAATAACTTTAAAATTTTATATTTTTATATGTATATATCTATACATATCAACCATACTTGATTCACCATACACAGTTTAAAATACATCATACAACAATAATAATACACTACAAAACAATAATGATTCATTATGTGTTTTGAAATCGGTATGTTAAAAAAAATATGATTCACTATATAAGACTTATAATATCATATATATAATATATAATAATAATAATAATAATAATAATAATGCATTACAATAATGATCCATTATTAGTTTTGAAGTTTGTTATCTAATTCATCACTTGTTAGTTAACGAATCATAATATCAATTTTAATGAATCATAATATCAAAGTTAATGAATCATATTTTCATTTTAGTGTATCATCGCAAACATATAAAAATAAAAAAAATTAAACAATAATGCAATACAAAACATTATATGGTATGTATGCAAAATACATGATTCATCATAGAAGATTTAAATTGCACCATACAACGATAATAATACACTACAAAACAATAATGATTTTTTCTCGGTTCCGTAGTTTGTTATCTAATTTAACACTTATTATCTAATGAATCATATTATTAATTTTAATGAATCATAATATCAAAGTTAATGAATCATATCAAATATCAATGCAAATATGTAAAAATAAAAATATTAAACAATAATACAACACAAAACAATATTTAGTATGTATGAAAAATACGTGATTCACCATATAAGGTTTAAAATACATCATACAACAATAATAATACACTACAAAACAATAATGATTTGTTATCGGTTCCGAAATTTGTAATCTAATTCACAAATTATTAATTAATGAATTATAATATCAATTTTAATGAATCATAATATTAAAATTAGTGAATCATATTATCATTTTAGTGTATCATCATACACATGTAAAAATAATTTTTTTTCAAAGTTGTCAAAACATAGTCTTGTTTTGAAGAGCTTGAATTTAGGTGAACAATGATATAATTTTTTTTTCATTTTGGACTTATATATTAAAAGGTACAACCATTTAAAATTAATACAAATTTTCTTCTCACCACATATGTCACATCAGCAGTTCAGTCAGCATGTGACTTGATTGCCACGTAATGTTCCCGTGCAATGGTATGTGCAGCTGAACCGTTGCGTCGAATTCGCATTGCTTATGTCTGTTTTTGTATGCCTCTGAATTGGTTTTTATAACAACATAAGGGAGGGATTGCTCTTTAAGCAACAAGCATCGGGGATCCGGATGTATAATTCCAAATTGGATAGAGGCAATTATTCAATTTTTTTTACAAGCCTCCATGCGTAGCTTTATCTTTCTTTCTTCAAAGCTGATTTAGAATAGTGATTTTCTTATTCAAATCAGCATCCGGACAAATCTCGCAAAGTAGTTGATCAATCAACATTCAAATCTATGAGTCTGATTAACTAGCTATAACAATTCCAAACTCTCAGTGTAAGTAGCAACATATCTAGGCCTAAACAAGCATATGTCCGGAATAATAACCTTACTCTCTTGACTGACCGGATCATATAGTACAACTCTGTTACTCGTTTCTTCAAGATACAACAAGCAATTGTTGCGCCAAGAGTATAACACTAGATTGAGCTGATACCACTTGGTCCAACAATTGCTTTGGCGCACCCAAATTGTGCAATTGGTAGTAGAAGATGCAGAACCTTGTGACTGGTACGCTAGTATTCCCAGATAAGAACCACGTATGACAATGAGATTATGTTTCTTGGGGAGATCAGGAGGAATATCCGAATACGAAAACGACTCAGACATTACATCAAAACTAACCAGCTTGATGAAATTCGGATATCCTTTTAGTGGTAAATATTGCTCTCCGACCCAATGTATTGATCCATCTAAAGCTACCTTATTCTGCCAAGGTTGACGGTTCATGAAACAACGGAACCCGCATACTTGAAGATCCAATCTACGCCAGCAACGAGTCTTGAGCGAAAAAACTTCCACGCATTGCTCCGGCTTCGAAGGCCGGGGCGAATCTAAGGGTACTAGAGATGCTCCGGGGTAGATTATCAACACTTTGTGATCGGTATGTGATGAATCAAACCCAAAGTAGAGATGAAATATTGAGTAAGGGTTTCGGATTGAAGCATGAGGAGGAGGAAGACAAAGGTGTTTCCGGATTGAAGGGTTCCAGAGGATGACATTAATTGTATCATTCCAGCAAAAGCTTCTACGCAAAACAAGAATACCGTTAAGGTTATCACTTACGCTCCACATGCGAAATCCATCACACATCGGGAAATCTATCGTCATAGATCTTTCTACTTCGTTGTTGTTGTGGATGAACCATCTCTTATAAGTGAAAGACCAAAATAAATTGATTTCTTGTGCGATGATCAGATGAGAATTGAGGAGGTTTTTTGAACAATGTTTCAATAAAAGAAAAGAAAATTTAGGATCTTCAATTATTGATTTCCATCTCTTGCAGACTGAACGGAATCGAAGAAGGGATTTCACCGGTAGGTAGGATAGGATTTCAGTCCATATCTCCACCGGAAAGAGATTTTCCGACTGTTCTTTGCTGATTTCCCAGGCGATGGAGCCGATGGTGTTTGGTTTTTTTTTAGTAAGAAAGTCTATAATAAAATGGACAGCTAAGCCCAAAGGGAACGTCAATAAAACCAACAAAGAAACAATGAGAACAATTACAAAAACCACACCCACCAAGACGATAGAAAGTAGTACAAGGCCTACAAGCAAAGGGCATAGAACCAAAAGAAGTAAAACTTCAACCAACAACATGGCAGGCAGCAGCATTCAAAAATCAAAGAAATGTAAATCAAACCTGCAACCAAAACATAACTCTACATTTTTGTTGTGGTAACCAATTTTTTTCGGCGTTAGCGATAGTGATGGATCAAAAATCAATGTTATTTCGGTGTATTATTTCTTGTCCATACAAATTTTGTCAACTATAATACCCTAATTTGGGGAAGCTGCTCAATGGTCAGGATGAAATCACGCTCATATTTTGCTTTGAATACCTCCTGAGTAGTTCACCCGACTCATTTTTTTAAGGCCACTACTAATCGTACATTTTTTTTCTCTAAAATATATTAACTCATTAATGATAGCGGAGGAAGACAATTTTAAAATTTCAACCTAATTGTAATTTAGAATATAAATTAAATAAATAAAAACTAGTCTACACTTTATTTAGTATGAGCCCATAAATATTGTAGATGAGCATGCTATTGTTAGGACCTAGGGATGTAAATCTTGATCCGAACCCGAAACTCGTCCTGAAACTGACCCGTTAAAGGTAGGGTTCAGGTTTTTTTTACCCGAAAAAGATTTTCAGGTCGGGTTCGGGATGGATCATTGAAACCCGCTTCGGGTTCGAGTTGAACCCGCCAACCCGTAACCCGAAAAAAATTTAATTAAAAATAGAAAATATGTTATATTTAATGACTTAAGTTAGTGTTTAATGATTAATTTATGATAAAAATAAACATTCAATCAGTGATTTATGAATGAATATAGCACATAATAATTAATTAATATTAAAATATTATATTTATTTATTAAAAAAATCCAAAATTTAAAAATAAAATAAATTTTTGAAAAAACGGGCCGGGTTCGGGTTGAAGAAATATAACCCGCTCCGGGTTCGGGTCGAGTTTGGGTTGACCTAAACTATTTTCGGGTCGGATTCGGGTTGGGATCAACCCGACCTGAAACCCGATTTTGACACCCCTAGATGGACCTTCCTAAGGGAATGAATCATTCCTGAAATATCCTCAATAATTATAACCCAAATTCGACCCTGGAGCTCACCCGCATCACAGCTCATGATTTGGCAGTCACAGGACTGTTTTGTTAACTAAACTGTCTTTTTTACTATATTAACTTTAAATGATTGTAACTTTAAATATATAAGTCTAAAATGAAAAAAATTATATTATTATTCATCTAAATTCAAGTTTTTTAAAACAAGACCAGTCATGGATATGTTTTGAAACTTTGAAAAAAAAATATTTTTACATGTATACCATGATACGCTAAAATCATATATGATTCATTAGTTTTGATATTATGATTCATTAAAATTGATATTATGATTCATTAACTAATAAGTGGTGAATTAGATAACAAACTTCGGACCTGATAAAAATCATTATTGTTTTGTAGTGTATTATTGTTGTATGGTGTATTTTAAACCTTATATGGTCAATCATGTATTTTTCTTACGTATCAAATATTGTTTTGTGTTGTATCATTGTTAAAAAAAATTATTTTTATATGTTTGTGATGATACACTTAAATGATGTTATGATTCATTAAATTTGATATTATGATTCATTGAAATTAGTATTATGATTCATTAACTAATAAGTGGTAAATTGGATAACAAACTTCGGAATAAATACTGAATCATTATTATTTTGTGTTGTATTATTAATGTTATATGGTGTATTTTAAACTGTATGTGGTGAATCATAAGTGTCGTTGATATATGTTGATATGTATATGTAACTAACTTAAATTTTTAAACTTGTCAAAACATACTCATGGTTGGTCTTGTTTTATAGAGCTTGAATTTAGATGAACAATGGTGCAAATTTTTTTTATTTTGAACTTATATTTTAAAAGTTACAATCATTTAAAGTTAATATAAATATTACTCTTACTTATACACCACATAAATATTGTGTGTGGGCCGCCTGCACAATCGACCGATAGAATTATAAAGTGTTTTTAAATCTTAATTATTAGTTAAAGAAGACTTTTTAAGTATTAATTATGGATTATATAAATAATAATAAGATTAATAAAGAGTTTATTAAGATTTAATAATGATTTATATAAATATTCATAGGGTTTCAAAAGGGTTTATTAAACCCTAAATCTATATAAATAATTTTAGAAGAAATGAGGAGAACAAATCTTACAATAAGGATTAAGTATTGTGTAAAATATAGTATATTTAAAGAATATATTATGTTATACCCAAAATTTTGACCCTCGAAAAAGGTTCCATTGCACGCGAATGCCTCAAAAGACATGGAACCCGAGTTGTCAAAAATATTTTTGAAATTTTCTATCCTTTCATTATTAACTCACACACCTCAGGATAGTTGCGACAACTTGATCATCGTAAAGGGCATTTTCATAATTTTTGGCAATTTTTATTTTAAAAATTAGCTTTTAATGCATATTATAACCTAACTTTTTATAATATAAAGTCAAATTCTCGGAAAATCAAAAGAAAAGACTTCCATCCATTAT
Source organism: Limonium bicolor (assembly GCA_023374045.1). Taxonomy (NCBI): domain Eukaryota; kingdom Viridiplantae; phylum Streptophyta; class Magnoliopsida; order Caryophyllales; family Plumbaginaceae; genus Limonium; species Limonium bicolor. The sequence goes on from CM041781.1 coordinate 220,496,937, forward strand.
ATAAAATTTTGCAATATGGATAATAGGACCATCCATGACAAAAGCCCAACAAATTTTATTTGTAGCTCGAAGCCCAAAAATAAAAAAATATAAGTCAATGAAAATTAACAGATCTGATTCAAAAATATTTTTAAAAATATTCCCTAATTAAAATATATTAATTTTCATTGAAAAATCAGAACTACCCTCCTTTACATGGTGCCAAAATCTCATGGTTAGATTACTTCTAGAAGTTACCCAACCAAATCGGTAAACTTGATTCATTTACCAAGATTACTTTATCTTATTCGTTGTCTATGAAAGTTAAATTACTACAATCTGTCGGAACAAAAAGAATGTATTCGCGCTCTCTCCTCCTTCCTGTGCCCAGCTACTGCAACGTTCCCTATTCCACACTACCACCATGCCTCCGCCTTTAGCCACCGCCGTACTCAGCCCCCACACCTCCACAAACAATAGTCCCACGACAATCTCTTCCCTCTACATCAAAACAGTCCACCCAAACTCATCTACCCAATTCCTACATCCTAAAACCAGACTCCTAACCCATATCAAAATTGTTAGCCCATACATAATGGGCCTCCGTATTGGGCCTCTGATAGAGTCTGTTCTTAGTTAAACGTAGCTATATTTGTTCTAGTATGTTCTGAATACTAGTATAAGTATACATGTAACCCTTCATTACTATTCACCATCAATACAATCAGTATTAACATGGTCTACACAAATATCCCTCGTTAGCTATCTAATATGGTATCAGAGCTTCCCCTGGGAAGTTTTTTTATCCAGATTCAGATCTGGATCTAGATCTAAACTCACACATATTCCTCATCATCAAACACTTCAGCCGCCCACCTTCATCCCCCTCCCAGCCATGACGAATCCACCATCTCCAGTAACTCCATCCAGCAGATCCGGTCTCAATGACCCTCCACAGACTACTCCTGAGGCCAATGCTGCTGCAACCCCTGCACGTACAAACACAACCATTAGTCAGTCTATCATGTCAGCAGCAGCACACTTGGTAAAACTTAAACCAAGTAATTTCAGATTATGGAAAGGGATGCTCATGCCCTTCCTCAGAGGTAATGATCTATATAAATACTTAGATGGGAGTACCCCCTGACCTGCACGCATAATCAATGGAATTCCCAATCCAGAATATTCTCTCTGGAAACAACAAGATCAACTAGTTGTTTCTGTTTTATTTCTCTCTCTTACCGAAGACATAGCTAGCCAAGTTATTGATCTTGAAAACTCCTATCAAGTATGGGAATCCTTACATAATTCATTCTCTGCTCAAACTGCGGCCCACCTTGGCCAGCTTCACTTACAGATGGCAAGCATTACAAAGAAATCAGATGAGGATATTACTTCCTACTTTAATCGAGCTAAAAACTTATCTTCATCTCTGGCTATCACTGGCCATGTTGTTTCAGATCGAGAATTCCAATCCTATATCCTAAGAGGATTGCCTCGTGATTATGAAGCTGTTGTTACAAACATCATTACCCGTACTGAGATTTCTACCCCCTCCCAGATCTACAACTATCTACTGATATATGAGGATATTCTTTCACAGAAACAATCCACCGTCACTGAATCTGTTTACTTGAATACCTCTGAAGCCACCACTGATTATTCTAAGAAACACACCCCAAACAAAGGGAGAGGTGGCTATCAACAAAACAGAGGAGGAAATAGGGGACGTGGATTCTCTAGAGGAGGTGGCCGTGGAGGAAGAGGCACCTATTTTAATGGCAGCATAGACACTAGACCTAGTTGCCAAATTTGCCATAAAAGAGGTCATGTGGCCGCTGTGTGTTATCACAGATTCAATCAGACTTTTCAAAGTTCGCCTCCTCCATCTTTCTCAGCTAATGCTACTGGAAATCACACATACACAGAATGGTTGCCTGATACAGCAGTTAGTCACCACTTCTCTGGAGATTTATCTCGCTTGAATCTAGGAGTTTCTGAGTATCCTGGCCATGATACTGTTACATTGGGGGATGGATCTGGACTCCCTATCACTCATCAGGGCTCAGGTTCAATATCTCACCCCACTGGTTCTTTTCTCCTCCAGAAGATCTATCATTCTCCTTTGCTCAATAAACATCTAATTTCTGTTCGACAATTCTGTCTAGATAACAATGTTTATTTTGAGTTTTATGGTTCTGGTTTTCTGTTAAAGGATCTTACAACCAGGAAAACTCTTCTACAAGGAGCTGTTAAGGATGGAGTTTATGTTCTACCTCAACTTCCATCGACTCAAGTTAACAGTACAAGACTCCTACCAGGGACCAGGACCACTCATACAGTTTGGCACAGAAGATTGGGACATCCATCCAGCTTTATTACCAATAAAGTCATTGCTGACTATGCTTTACCTTCCCTTACATCTAAGTTCTCTGAATTTTGTAATGCCTGCTGTCAAGGGAAGCATCATGCTCTCCCTCATTATCTCAGAAATTCTAAGTCTTCTAGACCATTTGATTTACTTTTTCTAGATGTTTGGGGACCATCTTATGTATCCTCCATTGATGGATATAGATATTTCCTACTGGTGGTGGATGATTTTTCAAAATACATCTGGCTATTCCCAATGGTTCACAAATCTGATGTTAGTCAACTCTTTGAGGTGTTTCTACAACTTGTTCACACTCAGTTTACTGCTACTGTCAAGAATATTCAGACAGATGGAGGAGGGGAGTTTATAGCCCTCCGTAAGTTGGTTACTACAAATGGGATTCATCATCGATTTTCCTGTCCCTATTCTCATCAACAGAATGGGGCAGTTGAGATTAAAAACAGATATCTATTAGACAAGGCTTTGACTATGTTGGCTCATTCTCAGTTACCTTTCTCCTTCTGGTCTTATGCAGTTCTGACTGCAACCTTTCTGAGTAACCGAACTCCCACCAAACTGCTAGCCTATAAAACTCCATATGAACTATTGTTTCAGGTTCCTCCAGATTATACCATTTTAAGGACCTTTGGTTGTGCCTGTTGGCCCAACCTGTGACCTCAAAATCCCCACAAACTATCATACAGGTCCTTACCTTGTATTTTCATTGGTTACTCTCCAAAACACAAAGGGTACCTATGCTACTGCCCCTCTACAAAGAAAACCTATGTTAATCGAGATGTGATTTTTAATGAAGATTCCTTTCCCTTCCCTCAGATGCAGCCCCCTCTATCTACCAGCTCTGCAGAATCCTCTCCACCCATCTATTCTGTCATATTACCACATAACCCAACATCCTCAGTCCCACCTATCCCCTCTACAGATACTTCTCCTTCCATAAATCCCACCCCAATCCAAACAGTCCACCCTATTTCCTCACCTGTTACCTCTACCAACCCACCTTCTGCTGAGACAGCTACTGACCTACATCCTGTGACCACTACCCCTCTTACAACTCCAACTCCCTCTGTTCCAGGTCATCCCATGGTTACTAGGGCAAAGGCAAACATCTATAAACCTTCCACCAGAACTGATGGCACCATTCCCTGGTGTAATTCCACTTCTTTGGCCCCTCAATCTACTACAACAGTCACTGTCCCAGAAGAACCTACATTTAAACAGGCTCAGGGCTTTGTCGAATGGAGACAGGCCATTCAAACAGAATATGATGCTTTATTACAAACTCATACATGGGATCTTGTTCCCTATGAATCAGGGATGAGTGTTTTGGGAGTCAAATGGATCCTAAAAACAAAGAAAAACAAGGATGGTTCTATTGAAAGAAGAAAGGCCCGCTTGGTGGCCCAAGGGTTTAATCAAACTTATGGAGTGGATTACTTCGATACATACAGTCCAGTGGTTAAAGTAACCACCATTAGAACAGTTCTAGCCCTTGCTGTTTCTATGCACTGGCCTCTACAACACCTTGATATACAGAATGCTTTCTTAAATGGGGAGCTCGAGGAGGCTGTCTTTGTCAAACAACCTCCTGGCTTTCGCAGTTCCTCTCTTCCTAATCATGTATGCAAACTGAGGAAAGCCCTATATGGGCTAAAACAGTCCCCAAGAGCGTGGTACTCAACTCTCAGTTCTTATCTGATTCACCTAGGGTTTGCTCTCTCCACTACAGACAACTCCTTGTTTATCTTTAGACAAGGACCTGATATTGTTTATATGCTCCTCTATGTTGATGACATTCTCCTCACGGGTTCTTCCCTCACTCTTCTCACCACTCTGAAATTCTCTTTTCAGTCTAAGTTTCCAGTTAAAGACCTTGGGGACCTATCCTATTTTCTAGGGGTCTCTGTCCACCGCTCTCCTAAAGGTCTCCTACTTACTCAAGAGAAGTACATCTCTGATATACTCAACAGAACAGATATGAATCTTTCCAAACCTGTTTCTACACCCAGTTCTCCTACCACATGCTTGGATCTATCAGATTCACCACTCTTTACAGATGTTACCCTATATCGTAGCATTGTGGGGTCTCTCCAATATCTTTCTATGACTCGACCCGATATTCAGTTTGCAGTTAATCGGGTATGCCAGTTTATGCACAGACCACAAGACATACATTGGAGTGCAGTGAAACGAATTTTACGTTACCTTAATCATACTCGCCACCTTGGCGTGTTCTACCCCGCAGCTCCTCCTGATTCCGTGACTGTTTTCTCCGATGCAGACTGGGGAGGATCAGTTTTGGATCGTCGCTCCACCTCTGGCTTCTGCATCTTCCTTGGACCGCATATGATATCCTGGAGTTCACGCAAACAAAAATCAGTTGCTAAATCAACTACGGAGGCGGAGTATAAAGCTGTTTCCACCGCTACCGCCGAAACAATTTAGGTTCTCCGACTCCTTCAGGAATTAGGGTTTCGTTTATCAAAACCCCTAAAAGTGTATTGCGATAACGTAAGTGCGACTTACTTGGTTAAAAATCCGGTTTTTCACAGCCGGATGAAACACGTTGCGGTGGATTATCACTTCGTTCGAGAGCGTGTCGCCATTGGTGCTAGCTCCGTTGAACACATCCCTGCTGCTGCTCAACTCGCCGACGTCTTCACCAAGTCCCTCACCACCTCTGCATTTACTCAGCTCCGGTCCAAGCTCCCGATGATCAGTCGCATAGACCGCGGGGGATGTTAGCCCATACATAATGGGCCTCCGTATTGGGCCTCTGATAGAGTCTGTTCTTAGTTAAACGTAGCTATATTTGTTCTAGTATGTTCTGAATACTAGTATAAGTATACATGTAACCCTTCATTACTATTCACCATCAATACAATCAGTATTAACATGGTCTACACAAATATCCCTCGTTAGCTATCTAATAAAAATAGCCAAAATCGATACCTGGAGAGTCTGAGGAGTGAGCGGGGCTCAGGAACTTATACTGATACAAACCCACCCAAGTAGAGAGAACTGTTCACAGAGGGATCTAGAGACGGAATTCATAATAGGATGAAGTCTCAAAGGAGTAGACAGAAAGGGGGCGAGCAATCAGGAAATGTAATAGGAACTCCTACCACGGTCTTATCAATCGGAGAGTATCCAACTACCAACTGGGAAGGCTGATTCGGCGTTTTACTTGCTGGTCTCATCTATATGTTAGCAGAAAATACATGAGAACAACCCCAAATGTATGTGCGTTCATGGACTGAAGGGTATAGAAGACGCAAGAAATCTGATAAGAGAACTGCAAAGATGGTACATATATGGGAGTAGGCTAAAACTGAGAATGGAATATCAAGGAGACAAAGCCAAAGTAGTGAGCAAGGGATTGAAACACGAAAGGCCAGAGGTCAATAGAGGCAAAATGGATACAAAAGGAGAATAACAGAACAGCAAAGCGTGAGAATGCCCTGGCAAGGCTGTTGATTACGCTTAAATCTGATGAAGTATGAAGAAGTGCTTGAGGAGATGCGTGGTTGCCATGCTACAAGGTGAAATGTGCTCAAGTGACGCCCTGGAGTTTTTTCTTCAAAATGGCCAAATTTAGCTGGTTTGCTTGCTTTTTCCAGGAGAAAGTTTCTATTGGTCTTCAATGACACTAGATCTGAAGAAGTTGAAGCATCTACAAGGTATAGGGGAAAAGTGATTCATGGAATTGAACTGAGACGGTGGGAGACTTCCGACCAGGTTGAAAAACGGAACACGTGGGTGGTGATTCGTGGTATCCCACTTCATGCCTGGAATAAGGCAAATGTAATCAAAATTACAAATATGGCTGGAGAAGTCAGAAGGGCAGAGGAGGAAGATAACTCAACGGTGGAAAATGCTGAAATCCGAGTCCAGATCGAAATGTCAAAATTGCAGTTCATCAACATGAAGATCATGGTGATTATCGATGAAATTAGTTTTCTAGTCTGTATTGTTGAGACTGCTGGCCCTATGGCCAATCAGAGATCGGGCGAAAAGGACGACAATATTATCCAGATGGCACCACAAGTTGCCACCTCAGCAAGACAAACGAGCCACAAACGTGGAAAGAGAACAAGGGAAGGTAATAAGTCTTCAGTGTGCCTGAAAATTTGGTGGAAAAGATAGAAAACTGAACAAATAAATAAAGCTCCAACCAGCAGGACATCGATAAGAATTCGAAGGAAAAAGTAGAGTCGGTGCGGGAGTTATGTGATGAGGGAGAAATGTTAATTAATCAGTGGTTAATGGCGGAAGGAGAAGGGTCAGCAAATTACAAAACTCTAACGGAAAGGCAGGGTGAAATTCATGAGGAAAAGGGAGATAATGAAATTCTTAATCTCGATACTGATAATAATGTGACTATGGTTTCCGAGTCTATCCAAGAGAAGGAAGCGGATGGTCCAGTTGTTATGGGAGTAGGCCAGGAGTCAGCAGGTAATATTAAGGGAATTTCTCCAGCCTCCTTGAGAAGCAAGACACAAATAGAAGATATCTGTTTCAAAACAGGATTAATACTACTCCATTAGCAGGGAATTATGAAACACATGGTACAACAAAAGGACTCAATCTGTTTGTAGAACTGGTCCATAATACTCCAAATAATGGTAAGGGAAACTCCAACAGAGTGGGAAGGGAGGAGATAGGTGCTATTGAGACAGAAGCAGCAGAGTGCATAGACTTGTTAAGAGAGCTGGGGTGTACCATCCCAAATCAGAAGAGGACGGAAGAAAATCTTTGAATCCAACTTCAGAAGTTTTACTAGAGTTTGAAGAATGGTCAATATTGGAATGGTGAATATGAGGGGTATTGGCTCTAAGAATAAGGCGATAAAGGTCAGGGAGGATATAAGGTCAAGAAAACTGGCTATGATGGGTCTAGTTGAGACGCAACATCAGAACTCAGTGGGTAGGAAAGTGTTTAATTTCTGGGGTAAAAAGAAAACATCTTTGTCCTGGGTGGAAGTGGAGGCCCAGGGTGGTTTTGGTGGTATTCTTGTGATGTGGGACGAGAAAGAGGTGAAGGTGACGAGAGTAGAGAAAGGCGGGAGGTGGATAATGTTAGAAACTGCTCTAACAAGGGAAAATTTTACTGGTCTAATACTCTTCGTGTATGCCCCATGCAACCCAACTGAGAGGAAGGTGATGTTCGATGAAATAGTGGAAGCAATGACACAATGGGAGCAGGCAGTATTGGTCGTAGGGGATTTTAACGAAGTTTTGGAGCCAAAAGATAGAATGCAATCCAACAGGACTAATGGGTTACTGGTTAACAACAGTATGTGTGAGTTCAAGAGGTGGGTTGACAGTATGGAACTCACATAAATTCCCCTTCTAGACGCTAAATTCACCTGGCACAATCGAGGGTCATTTAGCCGCATAGATCGAGCGTTTACCGGTGACGAATGGTGTACACATTATCAAGATTTGAGGCTAAAAACAGGCGAATGGTCAATCTCGGATCACAGAATGCTGGTGATTGAAGCACGAAAGCTAAATTGGGGCCCAAAACCGATCAGGTCACTGGACGCTTGGCTAGAACACCCCCAATTCAAAAAATTTGTGAGTAAAGAGTGGCAAAACCTGAAGGGTGGAACCATCTAGTCTAAACTTAAAGCCATAAAGCAAGCTCTGAAGCAATGGAATCGAGAAGTCTTCGGCAATATGGGAGAGAGAATTAAAAATTTCAAGTGTGATCTTAGGAAAATTGAGGACCAGATGGAAACAGAAGGAATGAATAGCCAAAATGGAACCCGATTACTATATGCCCAAACAAAGCTAGAAGAAGCACAGAGAATTAATGAAATATATTGACGGCAAATGGCACGAGACAAATGGATAAAACAAGTTGACAGGAACACAACCTTTTTCCACAGAAGGGCAACTATAAACAGGAAAAGCAAACAGATCAGAATGCTTACAGTGGATGGTAAGGTGATCGACAACCCGGAGGAAATCAGAAAGCAGGTGGTTTGCTTCTACGCTAATTTATATCAAGAAGGTTTGGAATTAGGGGTTAGTCGTCCGGTAACAAATCATCCTCAGCTGCTAGACATAGAGGTGAGAGAGCTGGAAGTAATCCCGACCCTGGCACAAATAAAAAACACAGTTTGGAACTGTGACTGGTCTAAGTCCCCAGGATTCAATGAATATAATATGAGGTTTATCAAATAGATGTGGAATGTGGTAGGCGCTGACTTTTGTAGCGACGTGGGAAAATTCTTTATTACAGGGAAGCTGGAGAGAGGAATCACTACCATGTGGATAACTATGATTCCTAAGAGGGCATAAGATACGCAGCTGAATGAATATAGGCCAATCAGTATGATTGGCTGTATCTATAAGGTAATATCAAAACTGCTAGCAAATAGATTAAGTAAAGTCCTGCCGAAGTTGATAGGGGAGACTCAATCCGCGTTTGTCAAAGGTAGAAATATGCTAGAAGGTCCTTTCATTGCAAATGAGGCGGTGAGATGGATGAGAAAGAAGAGCCAAAAGGGGATTCTACTAAAGGTCGATTTCTTTAAAGCCTATGACTACATATCATGGGAACTCATGCTCAGGAAGTTGAAGGGATTTGGGTTTGGGAAAAGATGGAGGGAGCGGATTAAGGATTGTGTGTTGACAGTTAGAATATCAGTGTTACTCAATGGATCCCCAACGAAACCCTTATTCCCTAAGCGCGGTCTGAGCCTTTTTGTCCTCTTTGTATAAGCTCTTAGCTGGATGATTCAAAAGGCAATTGAGCTTGGAAAATTCAAAGGTCTGGTCATTGGGAGCCACAGGGTGCGATTGTCGCATCTGCAGTTTGCAGACGATACAATGCTGTTTTGTGAAATCAGAGAAGAGGAACTGTTACAGCTTCGTAAAATACTGGTTTCTTTTTCAGAAATCAGTGGAATGCAGCTAAATGTGGATAAAATTGTGGCCTTCTGTATTAATGCGGAAAGGGAAGAGGAGCAGATGGTTGCAAACATATTCAAGTGCCAGATTAAACCCCTCCCCACAACATACTTGGGGTGCCCCCTGGGAGCAACCCAAGACGATTTGGGACCTGGATTCTGGTAGTCCAGAAGGTTGAGGCTAAGCTGGCCAAATGGAAAGCCACAAGCTTGTCCAAAGAAGGGAGAGCAATTCTGGTAAGATAGGTGCTTAAGTCAATTCCTCTTTTCTACGCCAGCCTATTTGTGATTCCAGTTAAGTTAAGGAGAAAGTTGTTGTCTATTCAAAGAAATTTTTTTTGGGGTTAAAACAAAGACAAATTTTTGGTCCCTGTGGCTTGGAAGCGAATGGAAAAACCAAAGGAGGCAGGTGGGCTTGGCTTTACTGACTTGCAACTGAACAATCTATGTTTTCTTGCTAAGTGGAGATGGAAGTTTTGCCAGAATAGAAATTCTATCTGAAAGAAGATAGTGTGCTAGATTTATCAGTCCAGGGAAGGTTTGTATGTTGGAGAAATAACTCAGGTTGAGGATAGATTTAAAGCAATCTAAGCAACGATTCTTCAAGTCACTAACAACAATAATGAGCTGAAGGATATGATGCAACAAAGGATCAAAGTTTGTTTAGGGGACGGGCATAATACAAAATTCTGGCTAGATAATTGGTCGGCGAGTGGCATTCTAAAAGAAAGATTCCCAAGGCTATACAATATTAGCACCCAACAGCAGCAATACGTGATAGATATGGGGAATTGGGCTGGAGAAAGATGGAGATGGGACGTGGGCTGGAGATGACAGATGTTCGAATATGAAAGAAGTATGGAACAAGAGATGTTGCTAGCAGTGGCCGATTGTCCACCTTCGCCAGGGCGATAAGACAAGTGTGTGTGGGGAGACGAAGGCAAGGGATTTACGGTGAAGAAGGCGTACGCATCACTAATTCAAGCTGTTAGTCAAAAAATAGGTGAGATAGATTATAAATACATTTGGAAAGGTTACTGTGAAACTCGGGTGGAAATGTTGCATTGGATGATATTGCTGAGAGGTTTGGTGACTAGAGATATATTGTTTGAACGTGATATTGTTCCAGTAGGACAACTCTTGTGCCCGTGCTGCGCTCAATGGCCTGAGACGATGGAACATATGCTGTTTGGCTGCCCGAACGTGAAGGAAATTTGGGAGCAGTTACTGGCCTGGTGGAACATTCAATTTCAGTTTTGGGAGACAGCAAAAGAGATCTACGTGGACTGGTTTGAAACTTCCTTAAATCGCAATTCCAGAAGGATATGGAGGTCGACTTTTTGCTATGGGGTGAATGGCATCTGGCAAGCAAGAAATAACCGCGTTTTTAGAGGCGAGATTCACTCGATCTTGATGGTGGTGAATCAGGTAAAATTAGGAATCTGGAGGTGGACGAAAACCTGGTGGAAGGACATGCCTGTTCCATGTGAAAGATTTTTAAACTCGAACTGCCTTGTGGATGATTTACGGTTTCTGTGAAGGTGAGTTAAAGTGAGGTTCGAACAGTTGATTGGGTGAGAGGCGATCCTCGTTCTTTCTGGGTAGTTGTTTTATTTTTTGTCATATGTAATGTTGAAATTTGATAGCCCATAGGTATGTAATGCTGGTTTATGACTTTACTAGGCTGGGTGGTGTAGTATATGGCAGGACACTCTTTTTCTCCTTAAGCTTTTTTCCCACTGGGTTTTGCTTAAGGTGGGTTTTAATGAGGCCCAAGAAGTGCCAATACCTATGTATGGTTCTTTTGTATGGTGATAATATATGGCGTAAAGCCCAACTTATCAAAAAATATATATAAGGAACATTTCCTACTAACTTAAGATAGATTCACAAATCCTAAGAAGTTAGGAAAGGCTGCCACAAGTCACTTCTTCACGTTTTTGCACTCCCGAGTACTGAAACCAAACCAAAACTCCACCGAAATCTACTAAACCTAAGTTTTCATCACCAAACTAATCATCAAAGACACATAAAATCACCACCAAATCGTGAAGAGTACCATCAACATCAGACAGTCAGAAGCTTGAGTCAAAATTCAACTAGATTGGTTGTCAATAAAGCCACCGAAGAATCTCGACGTAGGAACTCCTGATTCCCCAAGTCAAAACAGGTTAGAACTCAAGTCATTTGATTTCTCTTATCATTATACGCACCCAGTATCACTTTCAAATCAATTCGATCTTTTTTGGCATTTTAATTAGGGTTTATATTTCTTTCTCACCTTTAACTTGTTTACTAGGTTTTGTCATGAATTTGATCTCAAACTGATTTCTTTCAATCACTACTTGTGTAAAATCTTTCAAAGAGAAAATCCATGAAATTCGAGCCGAAAACACCGTCAGAAAGTGCGCGAAAGCCACCGTCCGGTGGTGCTCCGTGCCTACGGACGCTCCATCTGGGGTCTCGAATGGTTCTTTCCGTGGCCACAGACGCCCTTCAACGGTGGCGGGACAATTTTATTTTTGAAATCTATGATTTTAAGTACATGTGTGGGCCCACGGATAAAGTGTCTGTGGCCCCACACTCAAATATATTATGTTTTTCTGCAAATTCGATTTTTCTGAAAATTCAGTTTTTCTGTATAACTAGTTTAATTAGGGTCCAGGGGTACGGACATTCGGTCTGTAGCTACGGACACAACAAAATTTGACCTAATTCGGCCCCTGAAACCTTAATTTAGGTATTTGCAATTTTCACCTTTAAATTTTTGTCAAAAAAATATCAAAACTTAAAAAATATAGAAACTCGCACTTAGGTTAAATCGACATTATAATAAGTCCTAAATGACACGAGTAGAGAAAAAATAACTTAGAAGGGTAGTGAAAGTAATTTGAACACGAAAGTAATTCGATCTCTAACCTTTTCTAATTTACTGTAGGTTAAAATTAGGTGGCGACTCGTAATAGGTTCCAATGAGCTAGTTTAGGTTTTAATAATTATGATTGTAATACATAGTTATTAAGCTTTGGTTATGAGTGACCCTAGAACTTAATTAGATCCAAATCAACTGAATCAATAAAGGATAAGGTTCGAACACCGAGGCTCACACATTAATTAATGAAATAAATGATACAACATGTAATATTAAATTGTTACATGAAATAAGGAATTAAATTAGTAAGTTGGTCATAAGGACTAATTGATAATCAACTTCAGATATAAGTATGTCAGCCAAAGTTTATAGTTAAATCTTAATTCCTAATTATTTGGCCTTCAATTAACTAAACACTAGTCAGCCATTACGCTAACAAGCCCTTAACTCCTTACTTCTTCTAATTGCGGCGAAATCCTACTTGGATCTTAAGAAGCAAAAGGATATGGCCCTAATTTAAAACCCTAACTGGTGATTAGAACTTACATACTCTAAGCCTCCACTTTATTCTCTTCACTCTATTTCCTCATTTTTAAAACCCCAACTCTAAGGGCCTGTTCTTTTGACAACTTTACAAGCTTTATTGATTATGGGTGTGTTCTTTTGAAAGCTTTACAAGCTTCATGTACTTTATTGATTATATATGTCTTCTTCTAGCCACTTGTCTATTTATTATTGGACTAACCTGGAGGTTGGACTCCATCACTAACATTTTGTTAACCCTCTATTAGTAAACCACCTACCATAGTCAACTTTATGACAAATGTTCAAATAGAAGATTTTTGAAGCTCTAAAACGAACACACCCTATATATGTCTACTATTAGCCACTTATCAGTTTATTATTGGACTAACCTAAAGGTTGGAACCCACCATAAACCATTTGTCAACCCTCTATTAGTTAACCACACTACCATAGTGTTATTAAATGTTCAAATATAAGCTTTTTGAAGCTCTAAAATGAACACGCCCTAACTCTCAACTCCACCGCCTCTCTTTACACACACACACTCTCTCTCTCTCTCTAGCTCGTTATTTCATTTGAACAAACTCTAGCCGGGGAAACAGGAAAATCCATGTCCTGCACCTCTCTTCTCATTTTCTCTCAATTATTCACTTGAAATTTGTAACACCCCAATTTTCCTACCAATTATACTTAGGCATCATCTTAAATTTTTACATCAGAATACAAATTAAATCTATTCGGGGTACTACCACCACACTTACTTAAAATAAGTGCTAAGGCTTTTAATCATCCTTTATGATTCATTAAACATACCTTATAGTGATTTAGCAAGATCTTACAAGTTCTGGTACAAGATACAAAGAGGATTCTTCCGGTATAAAACTTCCAGAAGATCCCACATCTACATTATTGTCCTTCCGGAAACAACTTCCAAAAAAATGTTATACTCAGCCAAAATTTACATATCACCAGTTACAACTCAAAAACTCTATTCTAAGTCATGGCGCCCTTCCCCAAGTCTCCAATACTTCAATCTTCATCCTACAACCATAAATCCATACAAACATAGAAATGGGTTACAAAAATTAGAAAAACTGAGTAAGTCACATTTCACCTTGTAAAATTCATTTTTTTTGAAACATTTTACCATGATATAGCTGTTATACCCAAAATTTGACCATCAGAAAATGTTCCGTAAGACACGAATGTCTAAAAGGGTAAAATGGTCAAAAGACACAGAATCCTGAGTTGACTAGGACATTTTTAGTATTTTTTTTCCTTATATGATTAACTCAGACATCTTATAATGATTGTGAAAGCTCAATCATCACGAGGGGTATTTTATAATTTTCAAAGAATTTTTATTCTGAAAAATTGGCTTTAAATACATATTACAAGCTAACTTTTTTATAATATAAAGCCCTGAATTCTAAAAAAATCAATAGAAAAGGCTTCCATCCATTAAATACAAAATTACAATATGCTCATTAGGCCCATCTATGACCAAAAGACCAACATAGTTTATTTGAAGCCCAAAGGCCAAAATAAAAGGAAAATATGAGTCATCTCGTAATTTTCGCTCTCTTCTGAAAATGGCTCAAATCAACTCGATATGTCTTGAAAAAATAACAAATGATAAAGTATGACATTTAGACAATAATTTCTTGGGAATTTTGAATTTTTGAATTTTCATTTAATTTCTGAACAGATCTGATGAAAAATTGATTTTAAAAAATATTCCTTTATTCAAAATCTTAATTTTCATTGAAAAATCATAAATACTCACCTTTACATGCTGGAAAATCTCATGATTAGAATCCTCCAGAAGTTACCCGACGAAATCCCGATAAACATGGCTCCTTTACAGAGATTACTATCTTAATCGATGTCTATATAAGGGATCTTTCCTACTAACTTAATGGTGTTTCACGAACCCTAAGAAGTCAGAAAAGACAATTACAACACAACTCCCCACATTTTTGCACTCTCGAGCCTCGAAACCATACCGAAACTCCATCGAAATCCATAAAAAAACAAGTTTCCAAACTTTCATCATCAATCGTAACCTCAAAAAATACATAAAATCATCACAAGAATATGAGGAATACATTTTACTTGTAACATCACCAGTTCAGTCTCAGCCTTATTGAGTGCAACTATAAGGTCATTGTATTCAACATTTTCAGGATGTTTTTCTTTTCTTGCCAAGTTCTTTGTGGTTTCATCTAACTTTGATTTCAATTTTTCATGAGTAAGAAGTAATTCACTGTAGCTCTCTTGTAACCTCCTAATGGCCTTTTCCAGGTTTACTACACACTCATCTTCCAATTGTTTTTCCGGATGTTCATTCTTTTCAGCTAACTCTTCATTCACTCTATAAAAATCCTCTAATTGATCAACAAGAATTTTAGCAAACTTTCTAAGACCAGGCAACTCAGATTTATCAACTTTCTTTTTGAGTTTGAGATAGTTTACCTTAGTTTGGTCCTTCTTGTTCTCTGACTGCTCCAGATTGACTCCTCGATGCCCTCACCATCCACGACTAGACACAGATTGTCTACGTCCTTCCCCATACATGCTCACCTTCCTCTCGATGCAAATATTTACCTTTTTATCACCCAATGGCCCGTTGTTGAAGTCTTGACCCTCATCACTAAATCAATGTCTCCCCTGCGGCAACTAGAGCTTCATCTCTACTTTCTAGTGAAGTGTGGTATGGATGTCTTCTGAACCGGTTGTTGTTCTCTCTTGGCTTATGGGCATCTTTATGGGGTGTCTTCTCTTGGAGCACCCAAAACACTTGTCTTTTTTTCTCTGTCGATCTCCAGAGTCTCTAGGTCATTCGTCTTCTGTTGTTGCTACTTGAACATCTTTCTGAAATGTCTTTTGGCATAAAGAACCATTTCCTCATCATCCGATCCTGAGTCGCTTTCCTCTGCAACCTGCATTGCCAACCCCTTGCCTTGCTCCTTCTTGGCATCCTTGTTGTCGTTTAGCTCGAATGCCATCAGTGACCCCAACATGTCAACGACTGACATTCTTTGTTAGGTCATGCACTTCTTGACATTGACTTTGCTTTCAATAAGCAGGAAGTGACCTGAGGAATTTCCTGATTTGGTCTTCATTTGGAATTGCTTTCCCAAGGCCTGCCATCTCATTGGTGAGCTTTGTGAGCCATGTGTGCATCTCAAAAATTCTCTCCTTCTCCTCTTTCTTGAACAGTTCCCAGTAAGTGAAAAGCATTTCAGTCCTCATCTTCTTAAACTTAGCATTCCCTTTGTAGGTGACCTCGAGTGTCTCCCAGATTCCTTTAGCTATTTTGAGAGATGAGATCTTCGAATACTACTCATGGAGAAGGGAGCAGTGAAGTAGCTTTACTGCTCTGGTGTTGAAGATGAGCTTCTCACTTGGTCTTCTGTCATGATGTCGATTGAGAGAGGATTACCTTTAGCATCTCTATAAATGTAGTATTCTACACTTATTACTCGCCAGATTCGGGGATCTTCAGGTGGGTGTAGTTTTCACCGTTGAAAAGTAGTGGTCAATTTGGAGTTGCGCCTTCCTCAGAGGCTAGCATGCTGAAGTACATCATTGATCTACTTCAGAAGTGGTTAACTCTTTAGAAGAACCTGCTCTTATACCAATTGTAGGTCAATTAGTAATCCTCGACAGGTAGTGAACGTGTCTTGTAGTGTTATCCTGAGATTTCTTTAGAGGTAGAAGACTTAGGTACTTCAAACTAGAAACTCTTTTCAACTAAGAATTACACCCTAGTAATTCACTCAACCCCCTCTCACCCAACCTATGGACTTGGGACAGTTTAGGACTTCACCAAGCCCTTTCTACCCAGACCAAACCCTTTCAGTCTCTAGTCTCCCAGCAGTCCACCCACTGCTCCCCGAGTTCTAGCAACTCCTTACTGACACTAACATAAAGTGTTTTAGTTTCACTCCACTCGCTCCCTTCTACTGCTCTGTTACAAGACTGAACAGACTCACAATAAAACTGAAACTCTAAGTTTACAAGCCTAAGCTCTCTAGAAAATGTTTTGTCCAGTTTCAGCAGTTTGGCTTTAATGCAATCCTGCTTCGATTGAAGCTGGATTATCCTTATAGACAATGCTAATTTGTTCTCATTAGTGGATCCCAAGGCTTGTTGTTGAGTTCCCCGAAGTCCAAGCTTCTAAGTGGCTTAGCCACTGTCGCGCCAGTTGAGACCACGGGTAGGAATGATGCAGTTGAAGACAAAATAGAAAAATCAGAAAGTGACAGTTGCTTTGTTTGCATTTCCATTTGTCTTCCTCCTTCCTTGTCTTCCATTCATCTGAAAATTTGATCTTAGGAGATCAAATTGTGCAGGTTGACATTGTGAAGCATGCTGGAGAATGTGGCTAACTTTCATTTCTTTTAGCTTTACTTCCAAGTGAGTGTTGTTGTCGGTAGTCATCAAGCCTAGCTCTGAGCAATCGTGGATAGGTGCCCGACTGTTGGGCACCAGTCAAAATGGTAGAATCTGCTTGTAACCTTGCATACAAGCGATCATGAGAATCCTTATTTGCTGAAACACTTAAATAAACACGGTAAACCACACAGACATTTTGCTCTCATCAAAACTTTAAGGAACTTGACTTAACAATTTTGCAATCTCTCTATCTCTATGTAGTTTGTCTTCAATCGTTAATGTATGAATATTTCAAATTTTATTTGATTTTTTCTGACCTACGAAGTTAACTCCTCTATTTATGTTGAATGGAAAAGAGGGAAAAGAATCCTTAGCTAATTATTCAACAATTGTCTTTGAATTACTTATATCTACTAATATGATAAGGTTGTGTTCACTTCGCACAACGAAAACGGAATGGAATAAGGAAAGGGAATGAAGGGAAAAGGAAAGGGATTACCCTTGATTAAAAAGTTTGTTTGGTTTTGACTTGGAAATGGAACAAAATTTTCTTCATTCTGTTTATTGTTGTTTGTTTTTTTTAATAAAGGTAATGAGATATATATATATATATATATATAGACTATGGGTTTTTTTACAAAAGTGATATATAGAAGCCTATATATCAGATATCATAAAGTACAAAAAGAGAGCCTAACAGGACATATACAAAAAATTCCCTAGCATATACAAAAGTGGTAGAGAGCCAGCAAAAGGGGCATTTAAGGGAGAAAAGACGCTATGAGCAGAGAACATTGTCCAGCCATTGGAGGTCTTTACTGGATTGGCCCATCTTAGTCCAGATGATCGCTTTAATGGTAGCTTTGAGTCGGAGACGACCAGATTAGGGTCTCTGGCTTTGATGGCCATCGCTTTCTTGCATCGTTCTATCCAAATGTGGTAGACAACATTGGCTATGGCAGCTTGCTTCACCAAGTCAGTCGGGCGGTTCCTTTTGTAGTAGCGGGATATCCAATGAGCACAGCTGCGGAGGCTAGTCCTGTTGGTGGGAATCTTCATCCAATCACAAATAGATGACCACACCATGTAAGAGAACCTGCATTGAAAGAAAAGATGGTGGCTAGTCTCTTGAGCATTCACACAGAGCCAGCATCAGTTAACAAGACATATGCCCCAGGATTGGAGCCTTGCAAACAGGGAAATTGATATACTAAAAACTATGAAATTAAACCTAGAAAATAATAAATCAAAGTCCTGCCGGGTTGCAAAAATCCCGGTCACTATAGTATAGGAAATAGAAGCAACCGAGTATCAATCCACGGGACTTGAATAAATAAGCCTAAATCCTAGAAAAGTGGAAATCAATTGGTTGTTTGTTGTTTTTGAGACTGAATGAAATTAAAGGCAAATCAAAATGAATGGAACTCTGGGTTTGGGTTGTTCTTTACTGGATGAAATTAGCAATTCCTACAGTTCTCTCTCGAAATACAGATTGGCTAATTCTTAATAATCTCTTCAATCCTAAATCCTAGTTAAAAGAAGAGCTCACCTATCAGAACATGCCGGTTCTAATATAGAAACAGACAAACACATATAGGTGGATTCAATGCGAAGAATTGTTAGCATTTGTAGGGAAAAATTATCTATCCGACTAATTTTCCACAGATTTTCAGATTAACTTGAACTTCTTGATTTTCACTGATCAGATCAAATCAAGATTCGTAAAACAACTCTAATAACTCACGATATTATTAGTGAAGATGAATGATTAACATTAATCTTGAAACAATCCAATGTATCCTCATATTCAAACTGCAGAAAAACTAAGCTAACTCATATCCATTACAAACAACTCTCCCCCAGAGCAAATCCTGTCTAGCGAAACATAATCATAAAATAGACAGAGGAAAGAGATTGAGAAATCATCTGGAATAGAAAACTTCTAAATTCGCTCCGCTGTCCAGATCTGGAGTTTGCCGGGCTAGAGGTTGAAGATGGTGGTGGCGATGGTGTTGATCGATGGTGATGGTGATGGAGGGAGGTGAGGCGTGGCGTGAGTGCCTCGTCTGAGGCATCCAGCATGAATGAATTTGTTCCCCCAACCCTCAGTGACTTTTTATAAAAAAAATAGGCATTTTTAACTCTTAAAAATGCATATTTTGAATTCTGTACGCGGCGTCCGAACTTGGAAGTTCGAACGCATGTTAGGACAAATTTTCAGAAATTTTCGACCTCTGTCCGAACATCAAAGTTCGGACATGTCAGTATCCTGATGAGTGAAACTTGTTTCGGGCGTATATTCTTCGTTTGGACTCCGTTTTGCTCCCCGTCTGTTACGTTGCGAAGCTTGTGAAGTGAAGAATGCAATTATATGACTTTTACCTGCATTTTATACATAAAATGCATCAATTATTATCTAAACATAAATCATTGGAAAAACACATTATAAGTGAGAATATTGGCCAAACCACTACAAAAAAATAAGCAAATTAAACCCTTCAAATGCTCTATATTTCACACTTATCAAACTTCCTCACACTTAAATTTTGCTTGTCCTCAAGCAAATAAAGAACAAAACTCACTCCATGGTCGTAGTATCAAACCTCGGGTTCAAACAAGTGCAGAGGAAATCAAGCAAAATGGAAATCAAAAGAAAAATCCTGCTCTCAGTTGTAAGTTTTCGCAAACACTGAAAAAGAAAAATTTATAAAAGCATGAAGAAGTTAGATTTCAAAAACTAAACTTAGAATAGCTTAGGATCTTCCACCAATTTCATTCCTCAACCTTTGGATGACAAGGGGTGTGAAGTAATGCCATATTCCGCAATACCTTTCAACACCACACACTCATGATCAAAATAGGAAAATTGCAATAAACATTCAGCTTTTAAGGGCTTTCCTATCCTTGCATTATTATTTTTCTTATTTTTCGCCCAATTGTTTTTGTTCCCCAGACTTTTCTCTTTATCTATGTAACGGTTGTGCCTTCTATCCTAGATCCCGAGACCTTAGGTAGATGGGTGATGAAGCACCCCAAGGACTTAATAACCGGATAAACGAGGCCTGTTTTGGTTCAGAAAATTCATGATCAGAGGAGCACCTTGCCTTATCCTTCATACCAAACAGTCATATCATTCCAAAAGTCACCAAGCCAAACTAATTTAGTTTGAGCAATCAGCTGATCCACCAGATTTAAGTGAAAATAGAATTAATTTGAAGAAAACAGTACATACGAACAACTTTAAGCAAAAAGATTCTTGTGGTTGTCATCAGGCTCGATTTCAAAAACTTCCACAAAAATTATCACCCAAAAGTTCAACATTTATTGACACTAAAAGAAGTTTATCCTTCATAGCTAGAGAACAATCAAAAACTAGTGTGGCATTAAATACAATTGACATATTTTCAGGGAAAGGTCTCCACTTCCTCACACTTAAGAGGAGCAATGTCCTCATTGTTCACAAAATAAAATCAAGAAAAAGACCTTTCAAAATATGCCAGAATCGAAGGATTTCATTCAAGACTCCACATATATTAAACATTAAAAGCATGATAGGCTAAACACGAGAAAAAAACTTGAGAAACTGAAACTCCCCTGCTATCTTTAGATTGAGGAAGGTAACCTTCCTCACACAATGCTCGAACAGCAGGGTAGAAGTGTTCCTCACACTTGTACCCAAGCAAGTGTCCAGCCTTGGAGAGATAGGAATACCAAAAAAATTACACCTACACACACTTTGTAAAACACCAAATAGCGCTAGAAGCGTTGCATTAGTAGCACGGGCACCACCGCCACTTTTGACTGAAATAAAACTAAAATAAATCTAGAAACAAAATAAAACTAGAAAATAAAAACCAAAAACATAATTTACCACTAGGTTGCCTCCTAGTCAGCCGCCCATCTTTATAGTCTTTGGCTAGACTCTCGCTTCGTTATCCCGGGTCAAAAATAAAAGTTGACAATAGCGTCCACGGGGATAAGAAGTGGACCACAATCAGTAATAAACCACCTGGATCAAAGCAAAATGTTACCTCAACAGATAAAATAACTAAATAAGTACTCCATAAAACTTGGTGTTTGAGGAGGTATTCAAGGTAACGATCTTCCAAATGAAGATGGGGTGACGAAGACTCTTCTTCTTCAAACTTGAGGATATAAACATCCTCATCTATCTAGTAAGGCTCAAAGAGACCGTCATAAAAGGTAGGGTGATGGTGGCTCGTCCCTCTCAAACTCTAGGATGTAAACATCCTCTTCGACTGGGTGAGGCTCAGACAAGAATCCACACCGATGGTCAGTTGCATATGAGGGTGGGGAGGGAGGGTAATTTGAATCTTCATTAGGTTGCTCTTCCTCAAACTCAGAACAATCCTCCACAAACACAACATCTGAAACCGTCACAACCTTCAATCATTCTTTAGGATCCGTATCAACTTGAGAAGGAAGTGAACCAGAGTTCCCTGCTGCAATGAAAATTGAGTCAACTGACTCATTTGCCCCTGCATATTCTGAACATCCTGCTTCAGGTTCTGATTGATAACCATTTGGTGCTCATATTGACTCTCCTGGGTGGCCACCAGCTTGTCTATCATCTCCCGAAGCTTAGCATTGTTTGAGATAATGACTTGTTGTAGAGGAGAAAGTTGTTCCTGACAAATATTTTACCCTTGCTGATATTCAAATTGCTCCTCATTTCGCCTCATCTCCTCTATCTCTGGACAAGTTTCAAACTCGTGGGGCCTCCCACACCGAGAGCAAAACAAATCAAAGGAAGTTGAAGACACCTGATATTCAGCCCAAGCAGGAGTATGGTACGTCATCTTTATTTCATCCAGCAACCTGACCAACTCATCCGCCATTATTAAAGTTATATAGAAAAAAAAACTTAAAAAGAAAATAAAATTGATTGTCCTTCTAGTTCTCTGCGGTCGATGAAAAGTGTTGTCAATCTCCGGATCAAGATCTCAAGATCAAGTATTGCGCATCCACCAGACACCTGCTACAACTATGAAGGGCAAAGACGAAATCCAAATTAGAAATAAAATAAAACAAAACAGAAATAAACTATCAAAAATAGTTAAATAACTAAAAACAAAACAAACCAAAATAAAATAAAAATAACAATAAAATAAAGGAAAAAAATAAACAAAACAAAACTAGTGATAATAAACTTATGAAATAAAACAAATAAACCAAATAAACAAAATATAAAAATAAAAATAAAAATGAAATCAAATAAACTAAAAAAATATATAATAAACTAAAAACAAAATATAATAGACAAACGAAACTAAAATAAAATAAAAATTAAAAATAAAATGAACTAAAAGTAAAACAAAAATAAACCAAATAAGATAAAAACAATCGACAACCAAGGCTAAGGACTAGACAAAGTCAAGTCCCCGGCAACGGCGCCATTTTCCAAACAGGGAAATTGATATACTAAAAACTATGAAATTAAACCTAGAAAATAATAAATCAAAGTCCTGCCGGGTTGCAAAAATCCCGGTCACTATAGTATAGGAAATAGAAGCAACCGGGTATCAATCCACGGGACTTGAATAAATAAGCCTAAATCCTAGAAAACTGGAACTCAATTGGTTGTTTGTTGTTTTTGAGACTGAATGAAATTAAAGGCAAATCAAAATGAATGGAACTCTGGGTTTGGGTTGTTCTTTACTGGATGAAATTAGCAATTCCTACAGTTCTCTCTTGAAATACAGATTGGCTAATTCTTAATAATCTCTTCAATCCTAAATCCTAGTTAAAAGAAGAGCTCACCTATCAGAACATGCCGGTTCTAATCTAGAAACAGACAGAACACATATAGGTGGATTCAGTGCGAAGAATTGTTAGCATTTGTAGGGAAAAATTATCTATCCGACTAATTTTCCACAGATTTTCAGATTAACTTGAACTTCTTGATTTTCACTGATCAGATCAAATCAAGATTCGTAAAACAACTCTAATAACTCACAATATTATTAGTGAAGATGAATGATTAACATTAATCTTGAAACAATCCAATGTATCCTCATATTCAAACTGTAGAAAAATAGCTAACTCATATCCATTACAAACAACTCTCCCCCAGAGCAAATCCTGTATAGCGAGACATAATCATAAAATAGACAGAGGAAAGAGATTAAGAAATCATCTTGAATAGAAAACTTCTAAATTCGCTCCGCTGTCCAAATCTGGAGTTTACCGGGCTAGAGGTTGAAGATGGTGGTGGTGATGGTGTTGATCGATGGTGATGGTGATGGAGGGAGGTGAGGCGTGGCGTGAGTGCCTCGTCTGAGGCATCCGGCGTGAATGAATCTGTTCCCCCAACCCTCAGTGACTTTTTATAACAAAAATAGGCATTTTTAACTCTTAAAAATGCATATTTTCGAATTATGTATGCGGCGTCCGAACTTCCAAGTTCGGACGCATGTTAGGACAAATTTTCAAAAAGTTTCGACCTCTGTCCGGACATCAAAGTCCAGACATAAGTTCGGACATGTCAGTATCCTAACGAGTGAAACTTGTTTGGGGTGTATATTCTTCGTTTGGACTCCATTTTGCTCCCCGTTTGTTGCGTTGTGAAGCTTGTGAAGTGAAGAATGCAATTATATGACTTTTACCTGCATTTTATACATAAAATGCATCAATTATTATCTAAACATAAATCATTGGAAAAACACATGATAAGTGAGAAATATTGGTCAAACCACTACAAAAAAATAAGCAAATTAAACCCATCAAATGCTCTATATTTCACACTTATCAAGCCTATCACAGGATTTTAAACTACCTCTAAGAGTGATCCATAAAATGAATTTCGCTTTTGGGGGAGACCAAGGTTTCCAATAAATGTTATGCCATCTGAAGGGCCTAGATGGGTTGGAAACATCCTTATAAAGCATACTAACCTGAAGTTTGGGAGAATGAGCTAGGAGCAAAGAAGTGGCATCTTTGATGGATCCACATTGGTTGATCCACCAGTTTCTAGCGTGGATGATGGATTTCCAGGTCCAAGGATCATTCCCCTTGGCGCCAATTGTCTAGAAATCTTGGGTAGTCAAGTATATGTTGTGAATCCATTGGATCCACAACCGCTCAGGGTCATTGGTAATAGCGGCTATGATTTTTATCATGAAGCACATGTTCCATTTTTGGATGTTTTTAAGCCCGAGGCCACCCTGCTGCTTGGTGCCCGTAATGGTTTCCCAAGCCACTAGGGGGTAGTGGAACTGACAGTGTCACCAGACCAGAGAAAGGAGTGAAAGAGTCTAGTGATGTTTTTGGTCACATTTTTAGGGATGGATATGCAGGAAGCCCAAAAGCCCACTATACCAAAAAATGAGTTCTGGATCAAGGAAAGTCTTCCCGCAAAAGAGAGGGATTTTCCATCCCAAGAGGAGATGGATTTGCAGAAGCTATCCATAAGGGGGTTAAAGTCGGTGGTTTTAGGTTTCCTTGCGGTTATAGGAATACCTAGATAGCGGAAGGGGAAGGTACCATGGTTGAAACCAGTTAACCGAAAGATATCATCCGCTAAAGGGGGGGTAACTCCTCCAAGAAAAATATTCGATTTAGAGGGGTTATGCGTGAGCCCAGAAGCCTCCGAGAATAATTTGAATTTTCCGAGGATGAGAGATATAGAGGTGAGGTCTCCTTTACAGAATAAGAGCGCATCATCAGCAAAGAACAAATGGGTCAGCCGGAGAGATTTGTAGGACGGGTGGAGGTGAAAACCTGAGGTCAAAGGGAGTTGATCAAGGAGCCGTGAGAGCATGTCCATGACCATGACGAAGAGGTAAGAGGAGATGGGTTCCCCTCTGCGTAGCCCCCTCTCACCCTTGAAAAAACCGGAAGGGGAGCCATTAATGTTGATCGAGAAAGAAGCTGTAGTGACACATTGCATGATCCAGTTACTAAACACCGGAGGGAAGTTTACAAAAGAGAGAGTGTCTTGGAGAAAGCCCTAGTCCACAGTGTCAAAAGCTTTCCTTATATCCATCATCATGCTGCGGGGGGAGATATGGTCTCTTTGGTAGTTTTTCATCAGGCAAGAACAGAGTTGGATATTGTCGGAGATTAGACGGCCCTTGACGAAAGCTCCTTGGTTTTTACTAACCAATAAGGGGAGGGTTTCTTTCAACCTAGTTGCAAGGATTTTGCTGATAATTTTGTATAAAGTATTGCAACATGAGATGGGTCTGAAGTCCTTAGGGGTAGAGGCTACATCTGATTTGGGGATAATGGTGATTAGGGTGGTGTTAACCTCCTTAAGAAGTCTGCCCTCGTGAAAGAATCATTTGATCGCCAGGAAAATATCTTCACCAACGATATCCCACACTGCTTTGAAAAATTTGGCAGTGTACCCGTAGACCAGGGGCTTTATCATCTTCAATAGAGAGAAGAGCTTTTTTTATGTCCTTATTGTCCACTGGTCGGATTAAGGCCCCCAGTTGGATCTGTCTAAAGTTCTTGTATTTCCCAGGTTGAAATCCCTGAGAGTACATGGGAGAGGGATTTTGGACCCAAGGGTGCGCTGGAAGTGAGTAACGAGGCAGGCCTCTATGTCCACTGAAGATCTAAGGTCCTCTCCACAGTCGTTTGTTAGGAAGGCTATGGAGTTTTTATTTCGTCTCGCTTTGACTGCTCGATGGAAGTAGGAGGTGTTAGAGTCCACAAACTTATGCTAGTGTGTTTTTGACAATTGGCGTAGAAAAAGGAGCTCGTGGTGGTCCCTAGTGAGGAGCTTGTGTCTTAAGGATTTCTCTCTAGAAATAAGGGCCGAGTTCCAAGGGTCGCCCTCCATCCTTGTTTGTATGTCACTAAGCCCATCTCTGATATTTTGACTTTTATTTCCAAGGGAGCTAAATTCGGATTTGCACAACGAGAATAAACTGGGTTTTAAGAGTCTGAGCCTGTGGATTATTGTGTAAAGACGATTCCCATGAAAAGGGGTATTCCATGCTTCATGCACTAATGGGAGAAAGGAGGGGTCCTTTGTCCAAAAATTCAGGAATTTGAAGCTCTTTTTATGAGGGTTTAGGAGGGGGAGGGTGATAGTCATGGGGCTGTGTTCCGACATAAGGGGGGAGGAAAGAAGCAAAGCTGGTGGGGTAGGCCAGGATCCATTCCTCATTAACAAGTACTCGTTCAATTTTCCTGAGACCCCTACTGTGGGCATACTGGTTATTCCACCAGGTATAAAAACGGCCATAGTATCTGAGATCTTTAAGATTCGACTCGGATAACAGTTTACAAACTCACGGTAATCTCCTGGAGTAGGAGAGCGGGAGCTCAATCTATCCTCAGCATAAAGGATGTTGTTAAAATCTTCGGCCACAACCCATGGCCCAACAGTATTATGGCTAAGGTTGCAAATATCCTCCCAGAGGTGGGATCTAAGCATAGGGTTATTTCTACCGTAGAGAATGGAGATGCTGAAGGCGGGGGAGCCCGGGGAGAGGCTATACAAGTAATCAATTGGTCAGAGCGGTGGGTTGGGGTGAGGGGGAGGATTAAGGGGTTGAAAAAGACCCAGATGCGCCCAAGGGGATGTGCGTCATAGTTGTGAATGAAGCTCCAGTCAAGGAAGAACTGACGTAGGATAAACTCATGATTTGGGAGGGATACGTGGGTCTCCAGAAGAGAGAATGAATAAAGATTATTGGTCAAAACAAACTTTTTAATCTCACGAATCTTGGGTTTGTTATTGCAACCTCGGATGTTCCAGATTGCTAAGTTCATAAGGAAGGTGTAGAGGAGGGGGAAGGGGGCTGCATGATTAGTAGCCTTATCAAAAATAGAGAAGGAGTTGACAAGTTGTAGCGAAAGATCCTCTGCTACGGAGATTGAGCTAACTTGTTTAGTGCATTTCCTTTTAAGGGGGACCACACGCCAGAAGTCTAATTTGATGGGCGCAAGAACTAGATGAAGGGAGGGGAACATAGGCTAATCATCCGGCGTGAGGGGGTAACAGCAGGAGGAGAGGTAGAAGAGGGAAGGAGGGTAGCAGGCACCTCCGGGCAATTGCCCAACTTACTAGATGAGGGGTGGATGTGATGATTGGGGCGGAGGAGAGGGAGAGGTGGGGAGGAGAGGTGGTGAGGAAAGAGGGTAGCTATAGAGGAGGGAGAGGGTGGAGAGGATAGGTGGAGAGAAGTATGAGGGGTTGAAGATAGGAGAAGAAGAAGGCAGTGATTTGTCCTTGAGGGAGCTAGGACAGGCGGGGAGGAATGTCCAAGCCGGTTACAAGAAGAGCAAGTAACCGGTTCCCATTCATATATGACATGTTGGAAGATGGTGCCATCTGGGGTGGCGGATCTCGATTTCTCGGGAATGTCTTGGTTAAAGTCCACTTCCACTAGAGCTCTAGCATGGAGATCCTTTACTTGGAGGCAGTGGATTGGTCCATGTGGAGGGAGTTGCCTAGCTTGGAGCAAATCTTCCTTAGACTAGATTGAGACCATAGACTGATGGGGAGTTTGGGCAATTGGATCCAAATTGGGATTTGATTCAGGTCTTTGGGGTGAAAGAGAGATAAGGGACCATTTCTTTTGGACTAGGGGGAAGAGTGAAGAAGCCAAGGCCTCTTATCGAGGACCTTCTGAAGATCCTCCTGGTTATCAAAACGGAATAAGACCAACTGTCCTCATGGAGGAGGGTTTGAGGGGAGGGGGACAAAGTTCCAAGCTCTCTTTACATATTCTTTCACAATATTAAAGCTGTATTTTCTACCCGAGGTGTGACCCACCAACGCATTTTCCAATAATCAAGTTCCGGAGAGATATCCTCATCCTCTAACAAACATAGGGGGTAACAGTTACTAGGTTGTCACAAGGGTCACCACGGAGGGACATTCCTGAACTAGAATTTTGCTTTGCTAGTAAAATGTCCATAAAAGATGATGTGATCTTTCGATTAGTAGGGTTAGGGGACTTACCTGTTGTGAGTATTCGTTTGCAATGGGAATACGAGTGTCGGCTGCACTACTTGAGATGTTTGGGGGGGCAACCTTGGAGAGGGCCAGAAAGTCTGCCTCTTTCTCTAGGGGGAGATGGGGTCCCCTGCTGCTTTTTGCTGGAACATTTAGCTAAGCAGAACTTCCCGAGCCACCCACAACTACGTCTCTGCACTTGTGTAGAGGGCCGTCGCCCCACAGCCAGGGGGAGACCGAGAGGTCAACCACGAGTTCCAAACTGGACTTAGGGACTTGAGCAGCTTGAGCTCCTACTGAGAAGTTAGTAGCCAAGTCAGGCGGCGAATGGGTAGACAGATTCATATTTGACATAGTGCCTCTGCTTGCACCAAGAACTCCTAAAATTAGGGAGCCGAGTTGCGCAACGGCCGATCCATTGACTGACAGGATTTGAACATCAGAGGGAGGAACATACTCGGCAGGAGGGGTCAAATGCGAATGGGATGGGTGGTTCAAATATTTGACCACCCTGGCTGAAGGGTCACGCTGGGACCCTCAGAGATGATAGTCAAGGGTTCTGGAAACAGACTCTCCCCCGACAAATGGCCTAGCTGCGCAAAATTATTTGGCCCTCCCATAATCGCCTGACATGGCTTTGAAACTCCAAGCAGAGAGCGGGCAAGTTGCGATTCTCCAGGCGGTGACACCTTCAGCTCAGGTAGCGGATCTCCAGGCGGCGAGACCTTCGGCTGCGCAAAATTATCCAACGTATCTCCAGAAGCAACTGCAAAAACAGTGGAACCAAAGCCCTGTACGGAGTGGGGGCAACTCTGTCACCGTCAACAACAGCAAAATTCCCCACCAAATGGGCTGCAGAAACCTCGCTGGCAATAGCGGTAGCCAAAACATCTTGACGACGGGAAACTCCAACATCTGCACCTGCGCGAGCATCCATCGTGCTGGTTGGCGAGGCAGAACAAGGCTGGTTCTCTATAACCTGGGTGACTGCGGACGAACCCACGCCTGCGCAGACCACACTATAAGCGGCAACAACACCGATAGAGACACCACTACCTCCGACTTTACACAGGCGACTGCGGACGAAGGGGCAGAACCACCAGTAGACGACTTCGGGGCCGGGGCAGAACAAGGAGGAGAGGGTGGCGATGGGGTGGCTCTAGTACTGGGACGACGCCGAGTCATCAGAACAAGAGGAGGAGGGCTAAAGGAGATAGGCGGGGGAGGGGGAGAAAGAGGGGGAAGCACCCCCGAAGTGCGTGTCACACTACCAAACGGGAGCCCAGTAGGCGGCAGGGCCACCGGGGGCTCAGGCGGAGGGCGACGTCACTGGCGGCGCAGCTGGACTGGTGGAGAAATGACTACCAAATCTGGAATGGGAACACCAGCGAAACAGGGCTGGGGGGTAACGGGAAGAAAGCTTTGTCGTGCGTGAGGCGCGTTCAATTTTCTCTTGACAACTGCAATGTTTTGAACGGACTTTTGTTGTTGTTTGGTTTAATATAAGGGAATCACCATTTTCCTTAAAAAGAATTATACTTGGTTTATTCAATATTAACATAATGTAATAATTTTTATTTCCAAATCTCAAAATGATCATCCATGATCATTCATTTGATAAACATAGTAATAGTTAAACAATACATAATTAAACATAATCTTAATTATATATTATGTAAAAATATAAACTCTTTAATCAAAATAAAAATTATTAATTATATCAGAGTTATGTTATAATTCAAAAATATTTGCAATATGTTATAAATATTTATCTATTACCTACATTACATAATGTTTATATTTAAAGAATAAGTTTACATGTTAATATCTTGTTTTATATTTCTTAATATTTTTTTCGTATTAACTAGAATATTTTAGTTCACATTTATTTAAATAATATC
Organism: Limonium bicolor; assembly: GCA_023374045.1. Classification (NCBI taxonomy): domain Eukaryota; kingdom Viridiplantae; phylum Streptophyta; class Magnoliopsida; order Caryophyllales; family Plumbaginaceae; genus Limonium; species Limonium bicolor. The sequence continues at coordinate 220,526,859 of CM041781.1, forward strand.
TATTTTGATTATTATTATTTTCAATAATACAAATTTTATTAAAATAAAATAAAGTAATAACGTTTTTTTTTAAGTGAACTGTTTATGATAATGAAATAATTAATAGCAAGTATACTTAGTTTTTAGCACTTATATTATAGTCATTTATTTCATATGAGTAAGTTTTATGGTATATTATTTAATTCTAAAATTTAAAATATTTTGTATTAAATATTATTATATGTAGTATTTAATGTCTATATATATATATTAATATTAAATTGTAATATTTAGTATATAACAGAAATGACTAATGAATCATTGCAAATATTTAATTTAATTTTTACAACATCTAGCATATTTGCTCATAAATAAATTTTTACTTTTAATTTTTGTTTAAGTATATGTTACTCGTAATTAATTTATAGAATATATATTTATTTTAATTAATTATTTTAAACCATATTTATATATATTTTTTAAATTTTCAAATAATTTACGTAAATTAAATATTGTTTCAAATAACGATATTGGACTAAGTGGTGGAAGAAAATGATTGAAGAGGAAAGTAAGAGATTCTATTCCCCACGATTTTAGGGGGAATGGGTAAAGAGAGTTTTAGGGATTTTCAAAAATGAAAAATGGGGAAAGGTAATCAATAAAAGCTATAAACAAAAAACCACAAAGGGAATGACTCCCTTCCCCTTTCTTAAATAGCCCAAGTGAACACACCCTAAGTGTCTTCGTTTGCAAAATAGGCTTTAAAAGTGTTGTACTTGTTCTTGCCTTGCTTTGAAATCACTCAGCTAACTTAGGGGGAATCTTCTTAGGGGGAATCCTCTTCTAAGAGTTAGAATATTTGAACTTAAGTTATTTTTGCTTGGTTTAGACACTTAGTCAAATGCTTATTTCAGATTGGTTGCCATCATCAAAAAGAGGGGAAATTGTTAGAACAAGTCCCTTAAGGTTTTGATGATAGTAAACTTTCCATATTGGTTAAAAGTTTGTTCAAGTGTTTCAGGAATAAGGATAATCTGTAACACCCCAACTACAAATAACACACTTAACAACTCTTTGCAGCGGAAATCACAACTCACAACATAACTCAACTCTTTGGTGTTACACGCCGTTAGCCACCCACGTGGCTAACAAGGCTAACATACATACATCGTACCGGTCTGATGGACTAAACTCCCGAGCAACACACATTAATCACGTTCCATGTCCAACGATCATTATACACTTACATTACAACTGTACGAGTGTCTTCCAACTAACGCCGATACAATTTCGGTCTTACTACACCTACAATACATCCACAATTCTCATGACTACCACATGCAAACAACTACCCCGTCCTACTCTCGAACAGCTTCCAGTTCCGTGTACCTGAAACAGGAAAAGAAGAAAGGGTGGCCCCCCAGGGGGCTCAGCACCTTTGCTGGTATGGTAATCCCGCAGCCCGCATGCTACCGGGCCACGCACAACTAATTGTCGTCTTAGCATGCGGTTGATTTTATTTTAAACATACAAAACTACACCATACATCATGCTTAAAGCACACTTCCATTAATAGAACACAAACACCAGATTAGCACACACAACATAACAACACACTTCACTTAATCATACACGAAATTTAATTCCATTCCTCTTAGTGAACATACACCTTACTTAGGATGTGTCGGGGTAGTATAGGCCCGAGCACGACATACATACATTTTCTTTACTTGGGTGTGGCGGCCTCATATAGGACCGATCACACCCTACACAAATTCCGCCTAGCTCCAATAATGATGAGTTAGGTAAGCCTTGGTTAAGCTTGTGGGTGGTTGTAATTCAAGGAGGAAGAACAACCGTAACATAACAAAGAGGGAGTCGAAGCGAACTTAGGCAACAACACCCTACCAACATTACACAAATTTCCCTCCTAGCCCGATGTGGAGGTCGGGTAGGTAAGCTTTGGCTAAGCTAGTGTGAGGTCGAACATCCATGAAGGATAAACAACCCTAACATAACAGAGTGGGAGTTAATTCACATATATACATCAACTCCCAAACAACACACGCGACCGGAACGACCGGATTCCTCACCATATATAACATATACTTATTAGTTAGAGGTTCCTTTATGGAACTTATCACATACATACATCACATTGTGTTACTAACTCGGTTAGACACATCAGGGAAAATCACGTTCCATTTCAACAACACGGATAACAGTATCCAATAACAACAACATACTGAACAAGTCACATACATCACACAAAGTCACCTCATACACTAACGCACGGATAGCCGTAGTTAGAACGTTCCCGTGGGTTGGGACGTTTATTCCAATACCGATCTTTATGTGACCCTAGAGTCGGTTAGCTATGGTTTAACACATAATAAGGTTAAACGGTATCGAAATTAATTACGCCACAATAATGAATTACTATAAACTCATTTCATGCTTTATCTTGCAAGGTGGCAAACACACAGAAAAACACGTTGGCATACAAGCCGGTGTAATCCGGTAGGACACAGGTTGCAAGAAAACCATACCTTACACCATGGGTTACTCTACCGTGTTCCCGAGGGTTCACTCCAACGCGTCATCTCACGCTCCCCGGGTAGTTTTTGAACAACTAATAACATTTCAAATGTTTTATTAACAACAAAGTCTTACAGTATGTAAACTTCTATTACTCCCATACTTACCCCGTTATCCCGTTGTTTCGGTTTAACTCAGTGTACATAATTCCTTAACTTACTCACTCACTTCCACACTTGTTTATACTTCTTAGGACCTTTATAAGTCACCAAACAACTCCTAAACTTCATCCAAAACCAATACCATTCAAACCCTCATCCTTTAAAGCCTTAAAAACACTCACGGTGAATTCTGGGGTGGTCCGGGACCTGTTCCGACCCTAGGTCCCGGACCAACACCGCTGTTCAGTCTCGACCTTTTTAATAGGGGTGGTCCGGACTTAATACTCACCCCAAGTCCCGGACCAACATGCCTGCACACTCTCGAACCATTTTACAATATGGTCCGGGACTTGACACTAAACCTAAGTCCCGGACCTCTGCTACAGACCTTCAAAAATGGCATTTTCAACCCTTGTTCCACTTGTTCTCTTCACCCATTGTTGTCCCAACCTTCCTACATGTAATTAGATATATTCTAACACTAATATAACATCTTAAACTTGCTTAAATCATCATCTAAACTTACTACCCAATTCTTGATTTAATTCAACAAAACCAAATCCTCACATCTGTAATTTGCATTCTTATGCATTTCTAACCCTTCTTGCTTGTCCATATCCCTTTCCATCTTCACCAAAACCACCAATGACCACCACAAATCATTCCTACATAATGTACTTATGAAACCCACATTCACTCCTTGTTTCACAAGTTATAAACACAAATTCTTTTTCATGGAATTCTAAGTTCCTATCACCCTTATGATACAGATTTTGACACCCTTCCAATATCATTCTCCTTCTACCATTCAACAATTATCAACCATCAGGTCACAAAGTTCTCAACCAACACATACACACCTAGCTCCTCCAATTCACCAAGTCACCTTAAAACACTTATTTTCTATCAAATTTCGCCATAAACCTCCCATAAATCCACATACTCCCAATCCTCAATCTCACCAATTTCATTCCTAATCTATGACCCACACCCTTACAGGGTCCTACCAGCACAATATAAATCCTCAAGTCCTTCAACAACAACATAACTCCAAAATCTCCTATAAACCACATATAAACACAACTCAAAACACTTGGCTCCAGGCCCATTGATTCACATTAATTTCACAAATCCTTCGAATCAGCTAAACACATTATTTCACATATTTTTGGGTCCATATTCAATTAAAACCCATCCCAAGCTTTAAAACACTTAAACAAGCTTTAAGGTAGATATCCTTACCTTAATTTACAAGTCTTCACATTAATTCTCCTCTTGCTCCTCATCTCCTCAAAATCGGTCAAGAGGGAATGGAGTCTCCTAACTCCCTCCCAACATTCAAGAAACACAAAACACATTCATTAATTATCTAAACCCTTAGGAAATCTCAATTCAACAAAGGGCTTAGAGTACAAGTTTAGGGTTTTACCTTTGGAGATTTTTGAGAGGGGTTCTCACTCATGAATCAAAGAGGAAACTCCACCACCATTGGAGAGTTGAATTGAAGCTCAAAATCAAGGTGTGAGAGAGGGCAAAATCGGCCATTCTCTGCAATATGGAGAAAATGAGGTTTTTCATGGAGATCTTACCTTGCTTGAAAGAGGGGACTCCAAGCTTCCTTTAGGTGCCATTCCTCTTCAAATGGGGAAAACCCATGGAGATGAAACTCATCCTTTTGAAATTCCGAAAAGAGGGAAAGGTAGAGGAGGATGAGGAGAGTTTCAATATGTAATTTGTTTTGTATTTGGAGGCTTGGAGTTGGCTAGAGCATGAGGAGGAAGATGAGAACCATGGAAGAGGGAGAGCTTCACAATTCGATTCACAGCAACCAGGAGGGAGAAGAAAGAAATCGCAGAGAAGAAAGAAAGGGAGGAAAGAGAAGAGGGGAAAAAGAAATAAAGGAGGAGAGAAGAATAAGGGGGTACTTGTACCCTTTTTGCTTTTTGCTCTTTTGACTTAATTAATTAGTTAACTAGTCATGTGTGAGGGGGCTGTCTACATTAATAGAACCGGCCCACTAACATATACACACTGGAACGTTTTTTCTTTTACAGAAAACGCCCGTTAATTTACCCGGTTTTAGCACTATTCACTAACCGGGCCCGTTTTCCGGAATTTTCTTGTTCATTTAATTTTTATGGTCATTATACTCCCATTAATGTTTATTTATAGTTATATGATAAACTATAATTTTTACGGGGTCATTTGACTGTTTAAAGTCACGTTTTCGGGTTTTCTCGAAAAACGCGCTTTAGACTCCGTTAGCGCTTTAACGCATTATTGGATCCGTTTTCTTCCGGAATTTTCCCACATGTTCTTAGTATGTAATTAGGGTATATAAAAAAATATATTTATAACCCTAGTGAAGGTTATATACCTCCTAAAATAATGAAAACGCGTTTTCACGTTTTGTGACCTTTACGCATTTTCTTCTTCTTTTTGGTCTCTATTTCTTCACCAATGATCTTGAGGACTTATTTGCCTTCAAATATCATAATTACATAATTAATTGACACCTTAAGGTTTGGGGTATTTCAATCTACCCCCCTTAAAAGAACTTTGTCCTCGAAGTTCACACTTCCCACACATCATCGGTTAGAATACGGGGATTACTTGCAACATAAAACTTCCATAACAACATATTTCACATCACAACCTCGGACTTAACAGTCCGGGTAACACATCCACATCCATACATATATAACATACTTACATAGTAACCTCGGATTAGTGGTCCGGGTACCTTAACAACATTATACCTACAAGACAACCCTTAGACTCTTAGGTCTGGGTAACATACAACATTTAGACACTTAGGTCTTGATAACATAACAACCTTTAGACACATAGGTCTAGGTAACATAACATTTTCGGAACTCAACCACATTAGGACTCAAGGTCAAAATAATAATTATTACATATACCACACAACATGTCTCAGCATGTACAACGACCAGAAATTCCTTTTCCATCTCTTCATGGGTTCGAGACCCATGTTGAGTACATATACACTGTGATCCCGCAGAACCCGGCCGATGGACACCTTCTGGTCCCCTTCCTTTGGGAGATCAAAACAATTGCATACATCTTTAAAATATACTTCTCATGTCACCGGTCCGAAGACAAAGGCTCATACGTCCTCAGCTCGTGAGCAAGTAATACGAAAACTCTATATGAGGTTAAGTAGAATGAAATCCTTTATTGGAAAATACCAATTGAAGAACCTTTTACAAGGTCAAGTAAAAGTAGTCCTTCCTTTGAAAATACCACTTAAGAATCTTAAAAATATTTATTGAAGTCTTGAAAATACCAATTGGAAATTTGAAACCCAATTTAAAATTCTTTTGAAAACTCAATACAACTCCAAGTCCAATTATTGCTAACTGCATCTTATTCTTGATGTGATTATTTATGACCACTTATAGGGAGTTTCAAGAATCATCCAACCCTGATGTGATCAGCATCAGTGTTGAACTATCTTTCCACCCCAATTTGTGTTCGGCTTCCCTTGATCTCATGATAATCAAGTTTCACCTCCCACTTCAATTTCAAACAACGGCTAATTCAAACATATACCATTTTCTATCTTTTAATCCCTCTAGTCATAATCATTACATCCCCAAGGGATAGAACTCTGTCTATCAATCATCACCCAATTTCAACTTAGTCCAAGTTACCTAGGGAATTTAATTCCTACTAGGTTCTATATCGGTTTCGTACCTCCTCATAAATCACAACACTGTATATATACACATATCTATATATATTTTTTTTAATCAAAATATAATATACAATATCACATTTGGTATCATATGAACATATACTGTCGGGGTTTTAATTCCCCGGGAGTTTTTCTACTCCCTTATACTTATACTTTCACACACATCCGTTAACACAATAACACACTTATCACAATGGTATTCGCATCTTCTATGCGCAATTGCCACAATTAACCATGAATGAATGCGTATGTTTATGTAACACACGCACCAATCATCAAAGCAAATCATTTGTGCTATGCACACCATAGTTCACGTACACTTGTACGGTAAAACACACTAAGCGGTCTTGCGCTCTACCCCCCTTAAAAGGGATTACGCCCACGTAATCAATCACTTAACATTGGTTTAAAATGTTCTACCGTCGTGAAGTGTTTTTATCTCCATGTGGTCTGTTATACAACGTGTTCTGGTTAGAGGATCTTAACCATATTGGCGGTTTAGTCCCTAAACCAAGACTTCTCACCAGAGTTTGTTTAACTCGTAACCGGTTTCGTTCTGGCCTGTGGGGTTTCTAGGCGTTAATAAATAGCCATCCACTCATATTCGCTACACCCATTCAACACTTGGATTGTTGGTTCACTAGTTTCTGCTGCGCAACTCTTGGTAACTTTATGGCTTAGTTTGCCCCCATGCGTCATTCTTACCATATTGTACATCTCCGATTATCACCTTCATCTTGGTAATAATGGTTCTCAACCGACGCGTGGTATTTCTTACCGTGAGCGAACTCGGTGAGTTGCAAACTTCCTATCCACTTCCATGATAATTTACTGTATTCCACAATGACTTACTTGATTTCTTCCGACTTATTGTCGGTTGAATTTGAGCTACTACCTAACGAGTAGTACTCTTTCGGTTATTTCCAACAATTGAGGTATGTTCCATACCGATGTTTGGCATGTAGTGCTACTGTAGTCACTTATTTTAATCATGTCTCCACACTTGGTTCTGTACCAATGTTCTTTCATTGGTACGACCTTGCATTTCTTGTGCATTGGTCTTATCACATTATAAGTCTTTGTTCTTCCATCACGATTAACATTTCCCAAACTTGCTAGCTATCACACTCGATCATCACCGCGCAAGTGCAATACCAAAACATTCAGTCATACAGAGTGCAGAGGCGTAAACTCTTGGCGGTAAATCTCTTATGCGATCGCAATAGGAATTCATACTGTGTTCCTCATCACATAGTACCGACTATTGGCTCATTGCCCAGTCTGTTTGCTATCACTTACTTGTATGTCCGTTGAGTTTAACTTATAACTGGTCTTATTTGCCATACAATTATTTAGCAATACTTATACAACGTCGCTTACTGCACACCGTGCTCTTACTCATTGTATAAGATTAACTTACACTGCATCCACTATTATTTTAGTTTCCGCCATTACACTGTGTCTCGCCACTTGTTTGGCTGATTGCTGAATACTCTATTCTTCGAGTCTTTATGCTTCTTGAGCATTGTTCATTACACATTTAGCATCACACACCTATGGTGGTTGCTATTAGACTTATTACTTTTGCGGTCTCCACGACTGGTATAAACGCTTCTATTCGTATAATACTCATTCAAATCGCTCCTAGGTAACAACATCATGGTCCATCCCTAACATATCTCTTAAACTTGGTTCACATAACTACCGCCGTTGCGGTCTCACAATATTCAAGGTGTCCCCACTCTTAAAGCAGTGGTTCGTTATCCACTTTTCTTACTCATATAACATAAACTCCTGTACTCAATAACATTTTCTTAACACATTCTATTTGTGGCTTATAAGCCTTATTGCCTCGAGCTCTGCTCATTGTAGGCTGTTCACAGTCATTTACTCCTCTGTACAACATTACATGGTTTATAGGTTGTATTGGCTCCATGACAAGGTCGTTATTCCTTTCGTGGGATGCCCCTTCAAGGATGTCAGACTTCCTCCTGACGCCTTATGCTTAATCTGGGTGTTAGTCTCGACCCTTACGTTTCTGTCACGTTATTTCGTTCAACCACTGTTGATCCAACACTTTAAAGGACAGCTCCTGGGTGTCACTAGGTTATGCCATCACGTCCGGCTTGCACTTGTTGGTATGTTTAATTAACTACATAGCCTTGCGTTCTTGGCTGGGTTAAATATCCTCTCCAGTGAGATTGACATCTCCGGATAGTCTACGTGATCATTTTGGGAGTCCCATCCCGATCATTGCACATTAACGTGTCCATAGTAGGCATCTGCCTCGCCATATATAGGCTGGGTACTTACTCCAGCTATTACATTCATCCCTCAGGATTCTTAAGACATGTGCGATGTCTTTACTTACTAGTCAGTGCACTTCACACTTCCAGATTCTTAAACATTTCCTCGAACTAAACTCACTAATTCCTTTAGTCCTCTTTACTTAACTGGGTTCTTTCACTTCAACTGTTCGATGGTAATCCATTACTCTTGCTTGACTTTTACTGCGGACCGTAGTATGGAGTCGACTACTTCCCGTGTTCCAGACTCCACTCGTATACATATATGGGGTATCCTACTGATACATTGCTACTTACCCGACTAACCCATAAGGAGGTCTATCAGGCCCACAAGCTCCTATCGGAGTGCGGTCGTCCCACATTTCAGTTGGTACACTCGTAGTGTCCGTCACACGCCTAGGTGAAGTATTCTGTTGTTAACTCCCTTATATTATCCTGTGATAATATGCATTCCGTGCTTCCCAAACTTAATCAGGGAAAGTTTATCCACTGTTGTATTGTTATGAACTCAATCCATTCCTCGGGTTGCTACCCTTGGGTCTAGCGGTTTCCGTCCGTTATTCAGAAGTAACTGGGTATAACTTACCTACCGTATGGCACCGAGGCCAGTGTAGGTCCTTTGGTTTGGTTTAAGAGAAGGTTAGAAATAAAATGGGTTTGAAAGAAAATTTGGTTTGAAAAAGAGTTTGAAAGAAAGAAAAAAATTCTCGTGGTTTTACAACGTTTTCTTGCCTTTCCCAAGTCTAGCTTCTTGCTGACTGTTGTATTTCCAATTACAGAGGTTAGGCTATTAAGCCCTTCCATAGCTATGATGATCCCACTTAACTTTAGGTACTTGTAGTTGTTAGAAATCTCCCGCACAGCCTTGTTGTAGCAGCACTTGCCATGGCAAGTGCGCCATGCTAACTGGCTACTGGTTCAATACACATTGGTTGCGGTACTGCTTTCACCCATCTAACATCAGTGGCCTTGCTGGCCCTTACTTGATCTTGCAGCCTTAACAATAAATTTTCTGGGTACCTCTCACTGTCTTCACATGATAACCATTAACTAGGGTGTTTCCCCTTTCTGGGAGACCCCTTTTCTTAGTATTGTATCCTCCTCGTACACGTGTAGTTCCTTAATCGGCTGGTATACCGTTGGCGTATTAGTTAACTTTTGTAGTCCCGTAGACACTCGTCTCGGGTTTCATTACTTCACTCCTCCATTGTTGCACGATTGGTGCGTTGTAAGCTGGTTGTTCTCGACTGCTCCGCATGTCGACCCAGTTGCCGGAAATTCTATTCCTCTAAGCATAAGATTCTTCACTTTTCGCTATTAAATGCGGCAAACATTGTTCAGACGGAAACCGTCTTCGGGATTCCCGCCTTTCGGAATCTACCGTATGACAGGTTCCCCGTACTTACAGAGGTAAATATCAACATGCCAGATCGGGTTTTCCCGAGTAAGAGATGACTTCCATCTCTCTGGCGTTCTTCCCAAGTTATAAAATAGGGTTTGTGGAGGGCGGGATGGATATTGTAGGTTTCCAGTATGCACTGGTACTCCTACGCTACTCACGCTATCACTCAACCCTTAACCCAAAGTACTAAAATCCTAACTCGGTACTTCCTAAGCTCGGTAATTCAATCATCAGAGCGATACTTCGCTTGATACCACTTTTTGTAACACCCCAACTACAAATAACACACTTAACAACTCTTTGCAGCGGAAATCACAACTCACAACATAACTCAACTCTTTGGTGTTACACGCCGTTAGCCACCCACGTGGCTAACAAGGCTAACATACATACATCGTACCGGTCTGATGGACTAAACTCCCGAGCAACTACACATTAATCCCGTTCCATGTCCAACGATCATTATACACTTACATTACAACTGTACGAGCGTCTTCCAACTAACGCCGATACAATTTCGGTCTTACTACACCTACAATACATCCACAATTCTCATGACTACCACATACAAACAACTACCCCGTCCTACTCTCGACGGCTTCCAGTTCCTTGTACCTGAAACAGGAAAAGAGAAAGGGTGGCCCCCCAGGGGGCTCAGCACCTTTGCTGGTATGGTAATCCCGCAGCCCGCATGCTACCGGGCCACGCACAACTAATTGTCGTCTTAGCATGCGGTTGATTTTATTTTAAACATACACAAACACACATACATCATGCTTAAAAGCACACTTCCATTAATAGAACACAAACACCAGATTAGCACACACAACATAACAACACTTCACTTAATAACATACACGAAATTTAATTCCATTCCTCTTAGTGAACATACACCTTACTTAGGATGTGCCGGGGTAGTATAGGCCCGAGCACGACATACATACATTTTCTTTACTTGGGTGTGGCGGCCTCATATAGGACCGATCACACCTTACACAATTTCCCCTAGCTCCAATAATGATGAGTTAGGTAAGCCTTGGTTAAGCTTGTGGGTGGTTGTAATTCAAGGAGGAAGAACAACGTAACATAACAAAGAGGGAGTCGAAGCGAACTTAGGCAACACACCCTACCAACATTACACATAATTTCCCTCCTAGCCCGATGTGGAGGTCGGGTAGGTAAGCTTTGGCTAAGCTAGTGGGAGGTCGAACATCCAAGAAGGATAAACAACCCTAACATAACAGAGTGGGAGTTAATTCACATATATACATCAACTCCCAAACAACACGCGCGACCGGAACGACCGGATTCCTCACCGTACATAACATATACTTATTAGTTAGAGGTTCCTTTATGGAACTTATCACATACATACATCACATTGTGTTACTAACTCGGTTAGACACATCAGGGAAAATCACGTTCCATTTCAACAACACGGATAACAGTATCCAATAACAACAACATACTGAACAAGTCACATACATCACACAAAGTCACCACATACACTAACGCACGATAGCCGTAGTTAGAACGTTCCCGTGGGTTGGGACGTTTATTCCGAATACCGATCTTTTATGTGACCCTAGAGTCGGTTAGCTATGGTTTAACACATAATTAAGGTTAAACGGTATCGAAATTAATTACGCCACAATAATGAATTACTATAAACTCATTTCATGCTTTATCTTGCAAGGTGGCAAACACACGAAAAACACGTTGGCATACAAGCCGGTGTAATCCGGTAGGACACAGGTTGCAAGAAAACCATACCTTACACCATGGTTACTCTACCGTGTTCCCGAGGGTTCACTCCAACGCGTCATCTCACGCTCCCCGGGTAGTTTTTTGAACAACTGATAACATTTCAAATGTTTTATTAACAACAAAGTCTTACAGTATGTAAACTTCTATTACTCCCATACTTACCCCGTTATCCCGTTGTTTCGGTTTAACTCAGTGTACATAATTCCTTAACTTACTCACTCACTTCCAACACTTGTTTATACTTCTTAGGACCTTTATAGTCACCAAACAACTCCTAAACTTCATCCAAAACCAATACCATTCAAACCCCATCCTTTAAAGCCTTAAAAACACTCACGGGTGAATTCTGGGGGTGGTCCGGGACCTGGTCCGGACCCTAGGTCCCGGACCAACACTGCTGTTCAGTCTCGGCCTTTTTAATAGGGGTGGTCCGGGACTTAATACTCACCCCAAGTCCCGGACCAACATGCCTGCACACTCTCGAACCATTTTACAATATGGTCCGGAACTTGACACTAAACCTAAGTCCCGACCTCTGCTACAGACCTTCAAAAATGGCATTTTCAACCCTTGTTCCACTTGTTCTCTTCACCATTGTTGTCCCAACCTTCCTACATGTAATTAGATATATTCTAACACTAATATAACATCTTAAACTTGCTTAAATCATCATCTAAACTTACTACCTACCCATTCTTGATTTAATTCAACAAAACCAAATCCTCACATCTTGCAATTTGCATTCTTATGCATTTCTAACCCTTCTTGCTTGTCTTTATCCCTTTCCATCTTCACCAAAACCACCAATGACCACCACAATCATTCCTACATAAATGTACTTCTGAAACCCACATTCACTCCTTGTTTCACAAGTTATAAACACAAATTCTTTTTCTTGGAATTCTAAGTTCCTATCACCCTTATGATACAGATTTTGCACCCTTCCAATATCGTTCTCCTTCTACCATTACAAGGTCATCAAGTATCTCAACTCAACCACATACACACCTAGCTCCTCCAGTTCACCAAGTCACCTTAAAACACTTATTTTCTATCGAAATTTCGCCATAACCTCCCCATAAATCCACATACTCCCAATCATCAAATCTCACCAATTTCATTCCTAATCTAGCCACACCCTTACAAGGGTCCTACCAGCACAATATAAATCCTAAAGTCCTCCAACAACATAACTCCAAAATCTCCATAAACCACAATATAAACACAAACTCAAAACACTTGGCTCCAAGGCCCATTGATTCACAATTAATTTCACAAATCCTTTGAATTGCTAAACACATTATTTCACATATTTTTGGGTCCATATTCAATTTAACCCATCCCAAGCTTTAAAACACTTAAACAAGCTTTAAGGTAGATTCCTTACCTTACTTTACAAGTCTCACATTAATTCTCTCTTGCTCCTCATCTCCTCAAAATCGGTCAAGAGGGAATGGAGTCTCCTAACTCCATCCCAACATTCAAGAAACACAAAACACATTCCATTAATTATCTAAACCCTTAGGAAATCTCAATTCAACAAAAAGGGCTTAGAGTACAAGTTAGGGTTTTACCTTTGGAGATTTTTGAGAGGGGTTCTCACTCATGAATCAAAGAGGAAACTCCACCACCATTGGAGAGTTGAATTGAAGCTCAAAATCAAGAAGAAATCAAGGTGTGAGAGAGGGCAAAAATCGGCCAGCTCTGCAAGATGGAGAAAATGAGGTTTTTCATGGAGATCTTTACCTTGCTTGAAAGAGGGGACTCCAAGCTTCCTTTAGGTGCCATTTCCTCTTCAAATGGGGAAAACCCATGGAGATGAAACTCATCCTTTTGAAATTCCGAAAAGAGGGAAAGGTAGAGGAGGATGAGGAGAGTTCAAATATGTAATTTGTTTTGTATTTGGAGCTTGGAGTTGGCTAGAGCATGAGGAGGAAGATGAGAAGCCATGGAAGGAGAGGGAAGAACTTCACAATCGGCTGCAACCAGGAGGGAGAAGAAAGAAATCACAGAGAAGAAAGAAAGGGAGGAAAGAGAAGAGGGGAAAAAGAAATAAAGGAGGGAGAGAAGAATAAAGGGGGTACTTGTACCCTTTTGCTTTTTGGCTCTTTTGACTTAATTAATTAGTTAACTAGTCATGTGTGAGGGGGCTGTCTACATTAATAGAACCGGCCCACTAACATATACACACTGGAACGTTTTTCGTCTTTTACAGAAAACGCCCGTTAATTTACCCGGTTTTAGCACTATTCACTAACCGGCCCGTTTTCCGGAATTTTCTTGTTTATTTAATTTTTAATGGTCATTATACTCCCATTAATGTTTATTTATAGTTATATGATAAACTATAATTTTTACGGGGTCATTTGACTGTTTAAAGTCAAGTTTTCGGGTTTTCTCGAAAAACGCGCTTTAGACTCCGTTAGCGCTTTAACGCATTATTGGATCCGTTTTCTTCCGGAATTTTCCCACATGTTCTTAGTATGTAATTAGGGTATATAAAAAATATATTTATAACCCTAGTGAAGGTTATATACCTCCTAAAATAATGAAAACGCGTTTTCACGTTTTGTGACCTTTACGCATTTTCTTCTTCTTTTTGGTCTCTATTTCTTCACCAATGATCTTGAGGACTTATTTAGCCTTCAAATATCATAATTACATAATTAATTGACACCTTAAGGTTTGGGTATTTCATAATCAGTCGTTTGCAAGTGGATTCTTATTATTTGATAGGTGCCCAACATGTCGGGCACATGTCCACGAGCACTCATGACGAAGCTCAGAGACTACTCATCCTCATGTACCAAAACAAAGATATGGCTGATAACATGGACCACTTGGATACTACAATCATCACTATGAAGCTTCTAGGAATGCTACTAATGATCAGCAACTAAAGACACCACTTGCGGTTGGTGGAGATATCAACTTGCGCCTGCAAGCTTGATTTCCGGCTAGCCAATAATAGGTCTACACATTGCCTACAAGTCTAGTTCATTAGGTGATCATTGTTGAAGACATAGTCTGAAGAATAGTTGAAACCACCATAAGGCATGCTTGGTGAGTGGGTATGGGAATGACTGGGAATAGGAATAGAATTGTGGAATGGGTATGAGAAATAGAATTAGTGGGAATGGTTAGTGTATTTCCATTCCAAGGTTTGGTATCTCTAAACTGTCATGGGAAACAAATTTCATTAATAAATTTGTTAATTCAACAATTCTACAAATATTTGTTGTTACATTAATAAAATAGTTACAAAAAACATTTTGTTGTTATATTAATAAAATAGTTACAAAAAATAAAATAAAAGTATTTCGACCAACTTAACTATTTTTCTTTAACATATAAATATAACATTTGACATTGTGATGCATGTAGATTATACACATATTCTGATAAATTTGTTAACAAAACAATTTTTATAAATTTTTTATTGTTACATTAAATTTAATTTAATGAATTTTTTAAATAAAAGCATTCAATTCGAGTTTAACATTTTTAACATAAAAATAAATCTTAACGTTGTGCACGGACGGACTGAGGAATTATTCTTAGGGGGCGAAAGAAATTTAATACCCTCGAAAGGATATGAATATATATAAGATGTCACATTTTGTTTTCTTGTGTGAAAGTAATATGATAGCTATAGATATATAAACAAAATAAATTAATAGCTTTATTTGATAAAAAAATTAAACCAATAACTAATATATAGAAAAATAGTTAAAAATATTAAATATAGTAAATTGATTAATATATACGATTTAAGAAACAAATAAAATTGTAAATACTTCCAACACAATCGATGAGATTTCTCTACTTTCAAATATTTTTTATTACCTTGTTTATCTTGTCATTGGTGCAACTATAAACATTTTTTCCATATTAATATTTTCTTTTGTCTTAACGTCATATAATGATTTATATTGACTCCAAATATTATGGGAATAAAGTTTGAATTTTTTTATTTCATATTTGAATGATGTTGAAAAAAATCATAAAAACTAGTATAAAATTTTGTAAGAATACATTTAATTATAATATCAACTTTAAAAAAAAATTAAAATTTACTCCAATAAAATAAATTAATAGAGTAATAAAAAAGCTAGGTATGAATTGAAAAAATTAATTACTATTATTAAAGAATTAAAATATATAACCATTTGAAGTTGAAAACATTTATCAATTCCTAATAAGGTGCCGCTACGTGGTAATCAAAATTTGATAACCACCCTCCCCCTGGTTATCAAATGTGTGGGAATAGAGATCATTTAATTCTCATTCTATCCTCCTAAAAAATAGGACTTTTATTTACCAAGCATGGATATAGGAAAACACTATTTCCATTCCCATAGATTCATTGCCATACCCATGTACCAAGCACCCCCTAAGTGTTAATTGAGATACCAACTTGAGCTTGCACCTATTACTTGGAGGTCCAATGGGTGTTTTCCACATGTCACCCAAGTGTATAGTTGAGCATGAGCTCAACTGATGGCAAGTGAAAGTTTCCCAAGTAGCTGGTGAAGTTATTTGAAGTCTACAAACCATATAGAAGTTACTTGATCTCTCTCTATATATACTTGGATCACATTTCTAATAGAAAAGGTTGTTGAACACACTTGAACGAGTGAGAAGAGAATAGAGAGCTAAATTATAAAGAGATGAGCTTAAGTGTAAGCTTCAGTCTCATTGAGTGAATGAGTATTGGTGAGCAGTAGTGAGTAGCGTGTGGAGCGTGTGAACTCATTGTGTTGAGAACACATGTGTAACTAGGTAGTCTGGGAGCAGTCGGAAGACTGCTGGGAGACAAGATTATTGGTCGACAGGTCAACCAGGTAGAAGGGTTTCGATGGTAAGTCCTAAAGTATACTGGAATCTATACATTGGACGGAGGGAGATTAAGTGAATTGCGAGGGTTAAGTCGTGCTTCCGGTTTAAAGTACGTGCACTCTTTTACTATCCATTAGATTCTCGTTTGTGACTCGTTTATCCAGCATGAGGATAAATCCGTGACATATTGGAACCTGTTGTAACGTATGATGATTTCTTTTTTTCAAGTTTAGAAAATACGTTCACCACAAAATTTCTGATGTTTTCCCTTGACTTCCATATACCTTGCAATAGGTATGTTAGTCACCACATAGCTAGTGTCAAATTTCTTAGTTAAAATCGGCCTCGTCACCATACCCAGGGGCGGAGCCAGAAATACAAGTTGAGGGGGTCAAAGAGAGAATTATAAAAAATTATGGGGTGTTTTACTAAATTTTTCTAAAAAAAAAATTTTTTACACTACAAATTTATGTAATTTAATAAAGTTAGGGGGTGTTTTGCTCCCTCCAGACAGGCTTTGCCTCCGCCACTGACCATACAAGCGTTGTTCCATTTATGATATGTAAATCCTAATCCACCCTCATCTTTACAGTGACATTCAGTTTTCCAGATTTAAAGCAATATCTCATTTTCTTATCACCATTACTCCACATGTATTTCATATGGATTCAATTTCAAGAGCAATAATTTTAGGTATCAAGAAAATACATGCCCAAATTCACTGCAACTCTAGATATCACTTATTTCTAATTGATTCTCCATGCGTAGCTTAATTGTTTGGATATCAAATGCCCGATTATATTAATACTATTTTGAATAAGAGGTTCATACTTATCATAATGTAATCTATGAGCTAGGAGAAGGACTTTCAATTACCTAACTCATGTGAGATTTCCTTCATCAAAACCCAATACTTTCCGTAGCTCAATTACCAAAAATTATGCATTTAATTGGATTAACCGTCAGCCCTGAAAATGAGTTCATTTCTTGATAAATGTAAACGAAACCATGACTCCCATACAAAATATGAGCAGACAAATTGTTTATTTTGTTGTCTAACAAAATGTCATTGTTATCACTTTTTAAAAAGATATTAAACTTAACTGCTAACTTCATATCCAAATAGTATGTGCTTTCTTTCTTTTTCTTTTTTTCCCCAGTTGGAAGTTGCGTAAGAGCTACAAATTGCTCCTTTGTTCAAGCGCAAACAACTTTCTTCCATTAAAAAAACCTCGAGTGCCGCCCTATGTCTGGAGAAGATGAATTAGTGCCAAAGTTTCATATTGTTTTTATCAATCTAGTACTATGAACACAAGAGCACCCGTGGCCTAATGGATAAGGCGTTTGACTTCTAATCAAACGATTGTGGGTTCGAGTCCCACCGGGTGTGTACGCTTTTATACAGAAAACTAGAAGCGAATATTAATAAGTGAAAAAAAGTCAGAAATCTCACTATATTTTTATGAAGGGAAAATTATATTTCCCACCCTTAAGGTATTGGGGAAATACAATGTCCACCCATGAGCACTCGAGGTTTTTATATTTACCTCATTTTGATAAGTACATGGGTGGAAACTGTAATTTTTCAAACTTATGGGTGGGCATTGTAATTTCTTAATATCTCACGGGTGGGCATTGTAACTTTTTAAAGTTCATGGGTGGGCATTGTAATTCCCCAATACCTCATGAGTGGGCAATGTAATTTTTCCTTTTATAAAAGTTAATGAAATGTCACTATGTTATTGACCAGAATAAAAAATATAAGGGAAATTTTATCAAATACCAATGAGTTTTTGCTTAATTCATAATATACCATTGTGTTTCTAATATTACATAGGATAACACTGGATTTTTATGCATTTCACTAGGTAACACTTTGTTTCATATTTCATTAGCTGCTCTGTTAATATCTCTATAAAAAAGACTAAATTGCCCATGTTATTAGTTAAACGAAGGGGTATCTTATGAAATGTTTCAATATAACAAATCATTGTCAAGCAGTTAGTTAATAACAGGATAATTTGGTCATTTTTGAGGAATATTAATGCAGCAATTAATAGAATATGAGACATAGTGTTATCTGGTGAAATAGGTAAAAACTCAGTGTTATCCTGTATACTTTTAAAAATATGGTGGTATATCGTGAATTAAGCAAAAATTCAATGGTATTTGGTGAAATTTCCCAAAATATAAAAATAACCCTACTAGTTAACAAAATACTTTTAAAGTTCACAATATGCCCTAAGTATTAAAAGTTCACTAAAATTCAAAATTCAATAAAAATATAGATAATTATAAAAAAAATTTAAAACGTTATAAATATTATAAATACAATAAAAATAAAAATATATCAAAATATCAAAAAACATTGAAAAATAAATATTTCTTAAATTTTTTAAAATTATTTCGTACCATAAAAAAAGAATATAGAGTTTTAAACACATAATCTATAACAATTTTTCTACCAATTAAGCACCATAATTTGTACCATACATTTTCAACCAGAAAACTAGAAGTGAATATTAATAAAGTTTTATTCATTTGTCTTTTTATATTTAGTTGCTCCAAAACTGGAATACAATTGTTTTGAGTTTTATTGAAAGACTTGTGATAAAGTATTCGATAAGCTATTTACAGTCATGTATCAATCTCATGTATTAATCTATCATTAAATTAAAGGAAATTTCATGAATTATTATTATTATTTTTTTGGCTAATTTATGAAATGTCAAAAAACAAAAGTCATGATATGCCACTATATTTTTAAAAAATTTCATGAAATGTCACTATGTCATTGAACAGAAGCCAAAAATATAAAAATACCCCTACTAGTTAACAAAGTACTTTTAAAGTTCACAATATGCCACTAAGTATTAAAAATTTCACTAAAAATCAAATTACTATAAAAATATAGATAACTATATAAAATTTTAAATCATTATAAAATATTATAAACACAAAAAAATAAAAAATATATTAAAATATCATAAAACATTGAATAAAAGTAAATGTTTTTTAGATTTTTTAAAATTATTTAGTACCATAAAAAAGAATATAGAGTTTTAAACACATAATCTATACCAATTTTTCTACCATAATTTGTACCATAAATTTTCAAATTATCATATTTTTATCAATTCAAATTATTTATTCAAAATAAATTATATTATGTCAAAAAGTCATATACAAAATAGAATAAAAATGCTAAAAAAATTACAAACATTAATTAAATTATTTTTTTGAATAATAATATAAATTGGGAGAAAAAAAATTCAAAATGTGGTAAAAATTATTGTGATTAACTAGAATAAATTATGGTATTATATTTGTCTAAATTGATATAAAATTTGGTAAATTATGTGCTTAATACTCTATATTCTTTTATGGTACTAAATAATTTCTAAAAAATCTAAGAAATATTTACTTTTTTCAACATTTTATGATATTTTAATATTTTTTATATTGTTTTAAATTTTTATAATTTATTAAATGTTTTTTTATAGTTATCTATATTCTTATAGTATTTTCATGAATTTTAGTGAATCTTTTAACACTACGGGCATATTGTGTACTTTAAAAGTATTTTGTTAACTAGTAAGGGTATTTTTGTCTTTTTTGCTTTTGGTCAGTGACATAGTGCATTTCATTGACTTCTACAAAAATATAGTGGCATTTCGTGACTTTCATTTTTTTAGGGGTGTTTCATGAATTAGCCAAGAATACAGTGGCATTTCATGAAATTCCCTATTTTTTATAGTTATCTATATAGTATTTTGAATTTCTTGTGAATTTTAGTGAATTTTTTAACACTATAGGGCGCATTGTGAACTTAAAATTACTTTGTTAACTAGTTGGGGTATTTTTATCTTTTTTGCTTCTGGTCAGTGACATAATGACATTTCATGGACTTTTACAATAATATAATGACATTTCGTGACTTTCTTTTTTTTAGGGGTATTTCATGAATTAGACAAAAATATAGTGACATTTCATTAAATTTCCCTTAAATTAATTCCATGACCAAATTTTATTAAATTCCCAGAGTAAAAAATGCATAAGTTCACACGTTCCATCGAATTTGGTGTTTATGGTAGCTTCATCCAATATTCATATCCCATTCAATGTCACATATCGGTTTGCTAACCGGATTTTCATTTGGTATTTGATTGCTCTTGATTTGAATTTTATTAATAGACTGAAGTAATTGATAAATTATCAATCCATCATAAAAGTGATTTCATAACCAAATACTACCTCGGTTCTACCTAAACCTTTCAATCTCACTTTCCAGAATGGTTCATTTCTTCAGAACCAGTGATACACCACGAAAAACAAGCAGATTCATAAAGTTCTAAAACATGATCTTCTTTTTCATACACTTCTAAAACAGTTTCAATAGAGTCTAAAACACAGTTCTAACCTCCAAGGTTCTAACCTCCACCAGTTTCATAGCTGCTTCCAAGGTTCTAAAACAGTCTCATAGCAGATTCATAAGGTTCTAACATCGAACAGTTTCATACAATTCTAAAAGAGGATCTACTTTGTCATAACAGATTTTAAAACATAATTCTTCTTCTTGTTGGTTTTATGAAGAAGAATATGCACAACATACTCCATCCTTAGACGATCCAAAGGCTCTTTCTACAAAAAAAAAGATAAAATAAGACAAATGGTTAGAAAAAAAGAAAACATAAAACACATATAAGATACAAAAAAAGAAAAAAACTGAGACTAAAAGCTGAATGCTCACAAATATTTTGACAAGATTGGAACTTGAACTCTTTCGATTGAAACCTTGACCTAGATAAGTCTCAATGTGTCTGAGCATGTATATAGTTGAGCATTTCGTAAATACCGAAGTCCTCCAAGACATTGGCAAGATGAAATGGTCAAAATCATTCTGCAGTAAGAATCGCTGATTAAAGAACATCTCCATCATTGATGAAAAAGCATATTATTATGAATAAAGTTTCAGATTATTAAGTTAATTTTCATTGTCTTGTAATCACAAAAATGTAAATCAGTTGTGTAACATAAATGAATCAAAAAAATTATTAAAATGAATTTTCTTCCGCAATTAAATAATTTAAACCGTCATGTTGAATCATTTGTGAAACAAAAATGAATCAAAATGAATATCCAAATGAATTTTCTTCTACAATTAAGTAAAATTTTCGATTACAAAAAATGAAGTCTTACTAGGTTTATCAGCTCCATTACATGTCTTAGATTTAACAGCATCCTCAACAACCTCACCAACTGCAACTTCTTTATCAACTTCAACATCTTCGTCAACACCAACAACTACATCTGTGTAGATTGTCATGCCATTGAAAAATAAGTGAATCATTTTTGTAATAAAAATGAATCATAACTATAATACAAATGAATTATTGTCTACAATTAGAAAGTTGAAAATTATATATACTTTAAACTTACCAGACTTATCAGCTCCTTCGATTCCCTTACTTTTAACAACACAATCAGAAACATTGGGTTGAACAGAAGGAACAGATTCATCTGTTTACATTCTCATGTCATTACAACATTGTGAATCGTTTGTGTAATAAAAATGAAACACAATAATTATAGAAGTGAACTATTGATTAAAACTAAATTAAGTTTAAGATCAATTAAAAAAAGACATACCAGGTTTAAAAGCTTCATTAGGAAATGAACTAGGTGCACTCTTCTTAGTTCCTACATCATCCCTCGTCTCACATTCATTAGCTACATTAACAAGAAAATGGTGAGATTAAAACTAAAAAAAAAAACAGATTTATCAAATTCTTCATATTTATCAGATAAGAGGCTTTCCTAACCATTAAAAGCTTCATCAGTAGTAACCCCATCTTAAACGTTTTCAAATTCCACAAAGCCGCTCATTATCATGGCTAAAGTAGAGACTACCTCAGGTTTTTCAAGGATTGAACTATCAGATCTTGCTTTTACAATCAATGCACACAAATTAGTTACCGATGAGGATATTAGTTTTGACATTGACAAATTTCCTTCATATATGGAAAAAAATGAGGACAAGTCAAAACAATAACTAGAAAAAAAAAAGTAACAGAAATGTCAAAAAAGAGGAAGAAATTGATACCAAAGAAGAAAAGGAACTAGTTGAAGCTTCAGATTTTTGGTTTACAAGTTGACATGAATCACGGATGAACTTGGGTATTGTATCAAACTCAGCAACATTCAAAGGACTTTCAATGTTTCCTCTCCCGTAACCCCCAGCCTCGTTTTCTAGCTTCAACCTCTCTCAATATCTGTAACGACCCCAAAACCACCCTGGTTGAGAGACCGTTACTCGCCGCGTGCTTATTACCTAAGACACACAAGACTACACTAGCGAATCCCAAAACTGAACAAAATACCATTTATTTAACAAGTAGCAATTACAATCGTTTACAATAGCAGAAGCTAGAAAATACAAAAGGGGCCTCAAAGCCAAACATCTAAATACAAAACCAACTTCAAAACTAAAAGCGAAGGCCGAATCTTTAAACACGAACTAAAACCTGCAAATCAGACGGATATAGGGTGAGCACAACTATTGCTCAGCAGGTGATAAACTTCATCAGCTGAGCACGCTCAAAACATAGTCTAAACATACCAATATAAACGTACGTAAAGGTGCTTAACCAGAATAAAATCAGAGACAAACGGAAGTCTTTCAAAGAGACAGAAGTCTAAACAAAAGGGGCTAAGCAGTGGTCAAAACAGATACTCAATAGCAGAAGGTAAACTGAAGCTGAAAGTTTGACAAAATCAGAAGCTAGCAAACTCAAAAGCTTAAACATAATCAGAAGCTTAGCAAAATCCGGAACTTAGCAGAAGACGGTAAGCACACAACAGACCGTCTCAAATCAAATACAGACAGAGCAAAAGAAGCAGAGCACTTACAAAATCAGAAATCCTCAACAGACAGGAAGCACACATCAGTCTATCTGAGTTTGCAAACAGACAGAGCAGGCGGAAGCAATACAAACAAACAAAGGTTTTAAAAGACAGAAAGCACACAGCGGTCTGTCAAATACAAAAGCAGAGAGAACAGACAGAAGCCGAACAGAACACGAAAGAAGTGGGACACTAGCATTCAAAGCATACCGACAGAACGGGTAAACAACCCGTGAACAGAACGAGGAAACCTAACTCGTAAACAGAACAGGAGGGAACCTGTGAACAGAACGGGGATACCACCCGTGCAACAGAAGGTCGTCCTACATAGCGTGCTACGAGATAGCTAAACCAGCCATCTACGGTTCAGATACAGAGAAGACTAGGTCCCAAAACAGAAGCTCTCAGAACAGATCAAAGCTTTATACAGACTAGGACAGAAGTCCTTGTCAGATCAGAGCAGAAAGCAGAAGCTTAACGATATCAGAGCAGAAGCTTACTAATGGAAAGCCTTAGCAAAATAGAAGTCATAAACCGACTAGTAAATACGAAAGCAAAACTGAAGTCAGAGATTGAATCACATTTTCAAAGCATATCAGAGGTCAAAGTTTTATCGGAGACCTTAAAATCAGGAAACACTCAAACACATGCTAAAACACATGAAAACAGATAGTACTCGGAAAGAGGAATCCAACGCCGCAAACAGCGCTCAAAACGGAGCTCAAACGAAGAAGTTATGGTCAAAACAGCGAGACGTCCGAACTTGTGTCCAAACGTCGAAGTTCGGACGCAAGTCGAACTCAAATCCGCGGAAAAATTAAAGGTGTCCGAACTTCAAAGTTCGGACTAAAGTTCGGACGGTTTCCGAAAAACAAACGTGGTGAAGTCCGAACTTCAAAGTTCGGGTCGAAGTCAGGAAATCGGTCGAAGCCAAAACAGGGAAAACAACAGAGGCTGTGTCCGAACTTCAAAGTTTGGACTGAAGTTCAGACACAGTGGAAACCGAAGCAAATGCAGGCACAACAGGGCGTGTTCGAACTTCAAAGTTCGGACTGAAGTTCGGATGCGCCGAAAAATCCAGTTTACAGAAGCGATTTTCACACGAACAGAAGCACAAAACAATGCCAAAACAACATATGTTTGCAGAAAACAACCTTAGGGGTTTAAGCCATTGAAACAACAGTAAATCAGACAGAATTAAACACAAACACGAAGTCAATCAAACGATTTAATTTGCAGAATCGAAACTCCCCAAGGCTGAACACACATACCCGAATCCATTCACCACGTACCTCACATCCGAAGCAACACTATCTCTGCGGACTCTACGGACTGCCTTCTCGAATCTCCACTCGAACGACAATCCCTCAAATTGAACCGCTCCCAAATACAAAATCAAAATCAGCAACAAGAGAAGGGAGGCTCAGCGAAGAAGAGAACCAAATTCACAACCCGAATCTGATTGACGACTGACGGACGAACAGAATTCCATCACCAGTCCTCCAGCGATTAATAATCAAGAGAAATTGAAGAAGAAGATGAGCAAAGGGAGGAGAAGTTGAACACGTAGAGAATGCCGAGAGAGCCGTCAAGATAGTGGAAGAAGGAATTGATCGTGAATAGAAATTTGAGAAAGGAGAGTTAGGAAATAGTAAAATAAGAAATAAGTCCTTAACTCTTAATTACTAAAAGAACGCAAAAGGACATCTTTAGCCCTCCTTCCACAAACTACATAATGACATTAGTAGAATGTCATAGACAATTTAGTACAAGATTACAAAATAGCACAAACTCCCTTTGCGAATCAGAAAGGAAATAAAAAAAAATCTGGGGCATAACAATATCTCTTCCTAGGAAAATTTCTAACACCGGGATTGTCCCCTACTGATGTTCTATCCAAGTAGAAGAGATTTAACAACAACAAAGACCTAGTGAAATATTTTCCCTCAGATTTAGACTTACTATAACTCCTTATAGACTCATTGAGTTTGCACACCACAAACTCACACCAGTTCATTTGATTGCACTCACTCAGATCCATCAATGAATACAACACTTTCCAATTACAATGCCCAGTTTGTTGGGAACTTATCAAGCAAGAAACAACAAAACAAATAAAATTCCTTTTGAATTCATCCCCTCTAAACATATGCAAAATCTCAGCCATTTGTTTAATCGTTGGACCTATAACCTTCACATTCCGACTTTCCCTTCAAGATGATTTTTTGCCTCTACACAATAAGCAAACATTTAGGCAGACCAAGACAAGCATAAACATAATCATATGCCATGTGGATCTTGTCACCATCAGTCATCCATAAACAGCACTGAGCCCAATCATAATTATTTACCAGCCAGAAATTTAATGAACCATTCAAACGGGTCAGTTTAAGGTGTAACAAAGATTCGAAACCTAGCTCCTCTACTACTTTTATTTGTTCATCATCTAGGTTTTGAATCACATAAACCATATTTTTTAAGGCCATACGAGATGGCACCCTAAATACCTTATTTTCAAAATTAGACTCATCAACAGGTTCTAGGAGTTCCTTTACTTGCCTTGACTTCTTTGGTTTATCAACCTTAATAGAAGGGCCAACATCAGGAGCTTTCTCCTTTCCTTTAACAGTATCTGAAGCTCTGTATAAGAAATGATAACTATTACTAGTATTATGAAACAAAAAAACAGTAAAATGTAGGGATACTCTATTTATGAAGAAAAAAGTAGAAAATGTAGGTTATTTAACTTGCCTTGACTTCTTTGGTTTATCAACCTTAACAAAAGAGCCAACATCAAGAGCCAGCATCAAGAGCCTTCTCCTTTCCTTTAAGAGCATCTGATGCTTTGTATAAGTAATGAAAACTGTAAGTAGTGTTATGAAGACAAAAAATAGTAAAATGCAAGGATAATCTGATTTTGAAGAAAGAAACAGTAAAATGTAGGTTATTTAACTTGCCTCAGATTCTTTGATTTATGCACTTTAATAGAAGGGCCAACATCAGGAGCCTTCTCCTTTCCTTTATCTGATTTATGCACTTCAACAAATTTTGGCTTCTTTGATTTATGCACTTCAAGAGATTTTGTAACAGGAATAGAAGGGCCAACATCAGTAGCTTTCTACTTTCCCTTAGCAATACTAGTTGCTCTGTATAAAAATTGAAAAAAAGTAGTGTTGTGAAGAAAATGCAGTAGCTAAACGAACCAAACTAATGTATCTTATGAATATAACTCAGGGTCATAGTTCTGCTAAAAAAAACTTAAATTTACCTTGTTATAACAACATCTAGTTCTTCATTAGACAGATCATCATCATGGATCTGTCTTCGCTTGTTTGCCTTTGCCATTTTTCAAGCTAAACTAAACAACAAAACAAACATTAATAATACAACTATATAAGGATAAGACCAAGAATCATAAGCAAAAAACAAGCAAGTGTATGACAAATATATGAGCAGATAGACACATACAACCAAAATCCATTGCAATTTCAAACCTGGCGTAAAAAACTAGTGTTTTGAAACGATCCAACACTAAATGGAATGCAGTATATGCCGGAAACAGCTTGATTCACCACAAAAATGGCGCCAAAATAAAATAGCTTGATTCAGCACTGTAACGCCCCTACTTAACATAATTACAGAGGAAATAAAATACTAAAGGCGTACAGATCATCGGGTTCCAAACACCCGGCACCAAACCTCACCAATTTACAACTTACAATCCACAAAAGCTACGGTCTGAACTCGAGAAAACTTAACACAAACATAATAGAAATTAAACATATTTCTCTCCGCAAAACCTAGTCCCATCCCAAACGCTCATTCTCTTCGTGGCCACCTGTAAATCAATTCGTACCTGCAAGATGAAACCAAGCAGCCCACCCCAAAAGGGGCGGGTCAGTTCCCTAGAATGGAACTGGTACAATTCTCCAAAAACAAACTTATAAAACATAACTCTTCAAAAATAAACAGTAACATGGAAACAAACTCTTAAAAGTAAAACAGAGATAAAGCACTTCAAAACAATCAAGTTAAAGAGAAAAGGAAACAAGACAAAGATAGAGATAGAGAACTTCCAAAACAAGTCATCCACTTAAGTAGTCACACCACATAGTTAGTAAGCATCCATTGTTGATGTTAGAACCAATTCCCGTTCAGAGTATAAAGACTCAGATAGTCACGAAGGACTAGGAATAATAAGATAGATCCAAGAACCAATAACTCAAGAGTGGAATAATTCATTGGGAGAGATGGCTCCCACCGCCAGATATCAATGTCCTTGTGGACGAGGGATATACAGCCCCCTGCTGTCAGATTTAAATGTCCTGGTGGACGAGGGATATACAGCCCCCTGCTGTTAAATATCAATGCCCCTATGGGCGAGGGATATACAGCCCCCTGCTGTTAAATTAAAAATGTCCTGATGGACGAGGGATATACAGCCCCCTGCTGTTAAATATCAATGCCCCTATGGGCGAGGGATATACAGCCCCCTGTTACCATTGAAAATGTCCTGATGGACGAGGGATATACACCCTGCTGTTAAATATCAATGCCCCTATGGCGAGGGATATACAGCCCCCTGCTGTACCATTGAAGACGCGCGCACGTCGAAAGAAAGATTTCCAAGATTGACCTTTTTCCAAATTCCCACTAGATCACCAACTACCCAGAGCAATACCAAAACACTCAGTCCTACAGAGTGCAGAAACGTAAACCCTAAGCAGTCAAAGTCTAACGGGACACCAAATAGAAGAAAACCAATACCCAAATGAGTTCCACATCCAAGGCTCAGTTAGTCATACAAGCTGAGTCAGTCTCACAACCATTTCCTTTTTAGAAGTTCCTCTTAAAGTCAGTTAGTGTTTTCCAAAACATCCCACAAGTCAATCATCAAAAATATCGGAGTACGAGAAATCGTACAAAACATTCCATAGAGTCCAAAACACAACAAGCTGAGTACGAGAAATCGTACAAAACATTCCATAAAGTCCAAAACACGTCAAGCTGAGTACGAGAAATCGTACCTGGGGTAAGTTGTAGCAGTTCTAATCAACTTGCGCAAACAATCAACAGTACTCTGAAGAATATTAAAGGTAAACCATCATCAACCACTCGTAGCCTATGTTACGCTTAAATAAACTCCTTACTCTTATTTCAAAGTCTCAATTATCCTTTAAGCCCTCACTTAAATGTTATGTATAATCTTTGACTTGTCTGAGAACGATGTATTACTCAAGGTTGTAAGACCAAGGAATGTATTTTATCAACACTAGTTAATTGTTCCACCCTTATCCACTTTACCCATACTTAACCTTAATTCCCACATTAAAGACCCTAATAACATAAGGGCATTATACGTTATTCAATCAAGTCTTAGAATTTCAATAACAATTCTTAAGCACAATACTTTTACTCTTACTTTACATACATCGTGTTATGACCAATGATGGGTTTATCTTAGAATACTATACTATTATTTCACAATTTATTGACTGTGTATCTTTATCAATATCTACTAGATAATCCATTATAACTAAGCCTTCCCCCTTAACTTAATTAAGATCTACATCCCGTATACTGAAATCGTAGTGTTGTAGATGCATTTTAGTATAACTTATTTGAGCTACTAAACTCAATTATCTTATCTTTAGTTCAGAATGGCCTTTAACTACAACCATCTATTAATCTTGTCATAAGTTGTTAAATTACTTTTCATCTTGAAATAACCATATTATAGTTAACTCAAACTTATCGAACTCTCACATTTAGTATCCACAAGGTATATTATTTACTTAACCATAACTTTATAATAAGGTGTCTTAAGATAACCTTTTATGTATCCTTACTTACATTTAATTCCCTAACTGTTTTTACTTTTACACACATTCTCTCTATAGACCATGTATAATCCTTTTATATTAAACTTCGTTAAACTCAAGTCTTAAATACATTTTATATTGTTTACAAAACCTAAAGTTTCAAAAGAATAACTTAATAAATCAATTCCCTTTATTGTATTTAGGATGGACATTATATCTTAGCATGAGGTAGAATTTATCAAAGAATTAAATTCTGGTTCGTAAGTGAAATTGTCAATTACTTAATAAGATAATATATTCTGAACAATCTCCATACCTTATATTCAAATGACACATTAATATTTCCAGTGTCAAAAGGTAAATCAATATAATCTCTTATGTAACCTAATTTCATCTAATTAAAGGTTTAAAGATTTTAAGTATCTAATTTCTATTTACAAACCTCCTTATAAATTCTAACTACTAAATACATTACTTAACTATAAACTCACATCCTGAATATTGGTGTTAAATGTATTTATATGGCTTAACTAGTTGTAAGAAACTTAAGGATTATTATTTAGATTAAATTCCTAATCATAGTTTAATGTAGTTTAATATCATAATCCCTTTTAATGATTTTATCTTTAAATATTAAGTTATTACTCAAAACTATAAATATTAAGAAATAATTAAATCTAGACTTATTTATCCTCTTCACATTAGATGTAAAAGTAACTCATTTATTTTACTATTGTTTATATAATAAGAACATTTAAATGTAAAAGTATTTCATTTTTATTATTATATAATAAGATCTATTTGTGTAACACTTTATGTAATAATTACAAATATTCCTAAATTTCAACTTATTAATTTCTTAACCAAATTATAGATTTACATTGTGGTCATTGACTAAATATATACGTGTGTTTAAATACGGTTTATATAAATCTTAGAAACTCAAAGATAACTAAAAACTCAACCTATAACATAAATTAATACCACCTCATATAATTTCTTTTATTAGTATCATGTAGAGGTTTAGTTTAACTCATTAATTCCTTCATATTATTTTCTATAAGGTATTTTATTCCTTTTATTTATTTATTTATCATATATATATATAACCTTCCTATTATATTTCTCACAAGGAATGTTATTTCCTTTATCTATTTTTATTGTATTTATATACATATATATATATATATCCACATATATCAAGATTTATCCAGAACATTCTTTAAGAAATTCTATTGTATTTAATATATAATATCTTTTAGACATATCCAAACTGATTTATGGTTTATAAAATAAGTATTTCCCTTAGTTTTAGTTAAACATATTAGCTTCCATATTATATATAATAAATAAAATGTAGTTTAGTTAAATTCCTTGATTTAATATAAGTTTCTATTTATTTCTCTCATATAAATATATATATAAATATATAACAATTTTTACTTCACTTAAAGTTAATACCCAAAATATTTATAAACATACTGTATTAAATGTTAATTAGTCTTATTATATTTTCCCCAACCTATAAAGTTCATTAATCAACTATACTTTAATTTTTGATTACATTAAAAACTATATATTATAAGTTATTCTTATGAAAAACTCACAAACACAATTTTTAAAACCTTTTCCCGTTGCCCAAAAATTCCCAAATTAATTACAGTAACTATAACATTTTAGACATATTATAAAATTTTTATTTCATAAAAATATCTTTTTAATTTAGCCAAATAATTCCAGAAAACCCGTAACTTGTAAAAATCATAACTTATGTTTAAAAACTCCAAAACCATAATAATTTACATCAAAATAAACTAGATAAATAAGGAATCTATGGTTAAAATTTCAAGTCAAAATACATTCGGGAAGATATTTAATTAACAACAAGTTAGGACTATTTACTGGAATTCATTAAAACTAAATCTGAAACGTTTTAATCTCAGCCGTCCAAATCTCTTAACTATCATCGGACGGCCGAAATGCAGCGAGTTCATCAGCGAAAGACAAATCGAACCCGAGTACTAAATTCGTAAATTCTCTCAATCCACAGAACGAAATCGAGTGATTCTTGTTTCATTGAACTCGAAATTGAAAAACGAATCCATTGACACCGATTTCCCCAATTATAATGCACTATAAGATGGAATTCGAGTTTAGTTCGAAGGTTAGGGTTCGTATTGTTACAGAATTCGATTCGACTACAATCTTGCAAATTCTACACATACAGAGCACAATAACCTCAATTGGTTGTTGGGTTAGGTCGGATACATGATTACTAACAGCAATAACGGAGCAATTTGACCGGAAACTCACCGGAGTTGCAAAAACGGAGGAATTCGATTTCGGGAAATCTGGAAAAATCCGAACTTGAGCTGTTCGAGTAGTGAACTTTGGAGATCTATAAAATACGTTCTAGATCGAGTTAGGCCATGTTCTTGGGCTCATTAGAAAGAAGAAAATAGCCCTACACAATGATAGCAAGCACTAATCCTAACTCGCATCACACAGAAAGAAATCGAAGTCAAAAAGAGTTTACCTCTCTGTTTCGGTATTATTTTATGTGCTGGCAAGACCGAAACTTTAGGCCTCTATATCTCCCAATGTTACGAATTGGACCATAAACACGAAAGTTGTAGAGGGATTAGAGATCTTTACAACGAGCTAAAGAAATCGAATTTTGGTTGATTAACGAAGAAGTTATGATCGACGCAAGTTACCTGAAAACGAAGGAAATTCTGGAATTCTGGAAACAGTCTCGCAAGGTGGCTACTTTGGCTCGATTTTCCGGTTGACTCAGATAGATCTAGGGTTTGTATGAGTAATGGTTGGAAAGAGGAATTGTAGGAGAAGAGAGTGGTGAAGACGGCATGGAAAAATATTGAGTAATGTGAAAGTTATAGCCGTCTAAAGTTAGGGCTAGGAAGTGAAATCGGTTACGAAAATCAGGGAAGGAAATCGGCTAAGTGTGGGCGACCCACTACAGAGTGACACGTGGCACTTCTTAAAATTTTGATTCAAAACTTCAATCTAGCATAACTTTGGCTAGGATGATCCGTTTTTGACGTTCTTTTTATCGATCTTCATGGTTTTTCATAACCTATTTATTGGTATAGGTTTCATGACCTGGTTTGACCATTCTCAAAAAGTCAACTCTAGCAAGGCTTAATAAGCTTTAAGGTTTCTAGAATTTTATATTGACTTTTATATTTCAAAACAATGTTCCAACACTTCCTAAAATCTTTATAATATATTTGGAGTGTTTAATAATTTTCCCAAGATTTATTGACTTATAAATCTTATTATTAAATTCATAATACTATATAATAATGTATAATAATTAGGAGAAAACCCCTAAATAAATTTCACAACCCCATATAATAATTTAATATTCATAATTCCATATAATAATTTAATATTCTATTCCATATAATAATTTAATACTTAATAATATTATTAAAGGTTTAATAAAAGAAATCCCCTAAATTAATTTAAATTAATTTAGGGGTATTTCAGCATATCCCCCTTAAAAGAAACTTCGCCTCGAAGTTTAAAAATCAACTAATAAGCACTCACACCGCTT
Organism: Limonium bicolor; assembly: GCA_023374045.1. Lineage (NCBI taxonomy): Eukaryota > Viridiplantae > Streptophyta > Magnoliopsida > Caryophyllales > Plumbaginaceae > Limonium > Limonium bicolor. The sequence continues at coordinate 220,559,877 of CM041781.1, forward strand.
CGGGTGTGCTGAGACAATAAAAGTTCCAATGAAGTTCCATACCAAACCAATCCTTTATTTCCATCCATTCCATAACAACATTCCACTCAAGATTACTCAAAATCAAACTGAATCAGGATATACCAAGATATGCAAGATATAGCATGATGAAAATCAAAAGTCACATACTGAGTCATAATGCAAAAACCAAGCACATACAAACACCTCTCATTCTGCTAATACTGTTCTCCCTTTGCTAACAATGCAACGAGGCATAATCCGGATGAGATAACGAAGGAGGAGTATGCCAGCATATCCCCCTTAAAAGAGCTAAGGTACGCCCTCGTACCGCTACTAATGGCACATTCAAAGAATTCAACACCTTATTAACCAGCTTTGTTGAATTTTACTGCACCGTTGATTATCTATGATCGTTATATATATCTGTATCTCTTGATTGTTATGTATTTGTATTTCCTTGGTGGTTATAAAATTTTATCTTATGATTATTATCCATTCATTTAATGACTGATACGAATTATATGTCCATATATGATCATTTATCATATCAATTATTTACTAAGCTATACCTCGGTGTAACGTACTTGAGTAGTTTAAATAATATTCCCGATCATTTAATAATCCTCAATAATCTTCCAAAATTATCTTCAAGGTTTATTGCCAACCATATGTTAAAACTCTATAAATAAATATTTTCTGTGACTTTTCAAGTTTCAATTGTTTTTATAATTAACTATCATATTTTAGACGAATCATTCAGTGTTTACTTCATAAAATTTACTTATTATATATTACATAATTTCACACCAAGGCAGAATTAGGAAGTTCTTATCAATTATAATGTAGCTCCAAAATCTGATTTTTTATCTTAAAATTTATTTTCAAGATAGGGACTCTATATAAAATTTTAAGTCAAATGACTAGTCTAATGAAAACTCACTCACTCTTGGTGATTATTTTTCTTAGAGTTTGTTCTATGTAAGTATTCTTCTGATTATTAAATCTTAGTACTCTCTTAGACAATGGTGGCTTTTAGTAAATATCACTCTTAGTGTGTCTTTTAAAATTTTATACCTGTATAATGTTAAACTTCCAAGTAAACATGAGAATTTTCAATCTTTAAGTAACTCTCAATTTTTTTTTAAGATGCTCAATACTCAAGTATTTAAGGATCAATGATATTTAGTTTAGTATTACTCTTCTCTTCACTCAATCTTTAAGTAACTTCTTTTATTGATTTTTTTTTATATTCAACCAGGGGTAGATGTTGTATCTTGGAGTACCCAAACTTAATCCCCTTCCTCCATATATAGGTATTTTTCACCAAAGATTTAACTCAATAAACCCTTTACATTTATGAGTTTTAATACCGGATCTTAAGATACAAATTTTGATTTGTTCATTGTGGTTAGCAATGAAATATGCCTAGCTCAAGATTTCATGATGGTAACGTCTTACCACCACTTCCCCTCAAGTTCAACACAATCCATCACCTGCGTAGAAGATTATTACGTTAGATGACAAGGCTTGTCTAGCCCCTAAACTTCTAGAAGTGGGTGTGCACCCCCACTACTTTCAGCCTAGAGTTCGTCGCACCAGGCACTTCCCGTAGGTGTTAGGTTTATGTGTTTTCTTTCTAAAGTTAACATAGAGTTTTAATGTGTTTTACAAGTTCAGATGTTGATCTTTTCTAATACGCTACTAGTTCTTGTTAGCTTAATAATTTTCTAGACTTAAGATTTATCTTAAACATTATCTTTAGGTAATAAATTGATACCAAGTAGTTCATGAGATTTATTTTCAAACTTTAAAGGAGTTGAAGTACTTTCACATAATATCAATACTAATTTAGTTATGTAAAGTTATATTTGTATACTGTTTTCAACCAAAAGTATTCTTTAAATTCTAGGAATTTGTGTACTAGCTTTTAAAGGATTGCATTTTTAGCAATGTATTCTCCATGAGTATGCTTTTGAAAAATAGCTTAATATTTGGTTTATCTCAACCAAAATCTTATCGTACTTAATATAGGATGTTCCAAACTTATATAATGTATATATATTTTTCTGTAGTTTATTGTTGGACGGTATAACAACACATCACACTCAACAGACATTCACAAAAGAAAAGTGTGTAAAGGAATCGTTCACAATTCCAAAAAGGGTTAGGAGTCGTGCCTTACTGGAGTCCTCACTTCCCAATTCTACCCCAGTTCCCCAGTTTTAAGTGCACCTATAATCTAAGTATTTCACTCGGCTTGTTTTCTCGGGTTCAGAGCGTAACTACGCTCTGATACCACTTTCTGTAACGCCCCTATTAACATAATACAGCGGAAATAAAACTAAGGCGTACAGACCATCGGGTTCCAAACACCCGGCACCAAACCTCACCAATTACAACTTACAATCACAAAAGCTACGGTCTGAACTCGAGAAAAACTTAACACAACAAATAATAGAAATTAACATATTCTCTCTCCACAAAACCTAGTCCCATCCCAAACGCTCATTCTCTTCGTGGCCACCTGTAAATCAATTCGTACCTGCAAGATGAAACCAAGCCCCACCCCAAAGGGGCGGGTCAGTTCCCTGGAATGGAACTGGTACAATTCTCCAAAAACAAACTTATAAAACATAACTCTTCAAAATAAACAGTAACATGAAACAAACTCTTAAAAGTAAAACAGAGATAAAGCACTTCAAAACAATCAAGTTAAAGAGAAAAGAAAACAAGACAAAGATAGAGATAGAGAACTTCCAAAACAAGTCATCCACTTAAGTAGTCACACCACATAGTTAGTAAGCATCCATTGTTGATGTTAGAACCAATTCCCGTTCGGAGTATAAAGACTCAGATAGTCACAAAGGACTAGGAATAATAAGATAGATCCAAGAACCAATAACTCAAGAGTGGAATAATTCAATTGGGAGAGATGGCCCCACCGCCAGATAACAATGTCCATATGGACGAGGGATATACATCCCCCTGCTGTCAGATTTAAATGTCCTGGTGGACGAGGGATATACAGCCCCCTGCTGTTAAATATCAATGCCCCTATGGGCGAGGGATATACAGCCCCCTGCTGTTAAATTAAAAATGTCCTGATGGACGAGGGATATACAGCCCCCTGCTGTTAAATATCAATGCCCCTATGGGCGAGGGATATACAGCCCCCTGCTGTTACCATTGAAAATGTCCTGATGGACGAGGGATATACAGCCCCCTGCTGTTAAATATCAATGCCCCTATGGCGAGGGATATACAGCCCCCTGCGTTACCATTGAAGACGCGCGCACGTCGAAAGAAAGATTTCCAAGATTGACCTTTTCCAAATTCCCACTAGATCACCAACTACCCAGAGCAATACCAAAACACTCAGTCCTACAGAGTGCAGAAGCGTAAACCCTAAGCAGTCAATGTCTAACGGGACACCAAATAGAAGAACCAATACCCAATGAGTTCCACATCCAAGGCTCAGTTAGTCATACAAGCTGAGTCAGTCCACAACCATTTCCTTTTTAGAAGTTCCTCTTAAAGTCAGTTAGCGTTTTCCAAAACATTCCACAAGTCAATCAGCAAAAATATCGGAGTACGAGAAATCGTACAAAACATTCCATAAGTCCAAAACACAACAAGCTGAGTACGAGAAATCGTACAAAACATTCCATAAGTCCAAACAAAACGTCAAGCTGAGTACGAGAAATCGTACCTGGGTAACGTTGTAGCAGTTCTAATCAACTTGCGCAAACAATCAACAGTACTCTGAAGAATATTAAAGGTAATCCATCATCAACCACTCGTAGCCTATGTTACGCTTAAATAAACTCCTTACTCTTATTTCAAAGTCTCAATTATCCTTTAAGCCCTCACTTAAATGTTATGTATAATCTTTGACTTGTCTGAGAACGATGTATTACTCAAGGTTGTAAGACCAAGGAATGTATTTTATCAACACTAGTTAATTGTTCCACCCTTATCCACTTTACCCATACTTAACCTTAATTCCCATTAAAGACCCTAATAACATAAGGGCATTATACGTTATTCAATCAAGTCTTAGAATTTCAATAACAATTCTTAAGCACAATACTTTTACTCTTACTTTAGGACATACATCGTGTTATGACCAATGATGGGTTTATCTTAGAATACTATACTATTATTTCACAATTTATTGACTGTGTATCTTTATCAATATCTACTAGATAATCCATTATAACTAAGCCTTCCCCCTTAACTTAATTAAGATCTACATCCCGTATACTGAAATCGTAGTGTTGTAGATGCATTTTAGTATAACTTATTTGAGCTACTAAACTCAATTATCTTATCTTTAGTTCAGAATGGCCTTTAACTACAACCATCTATTAATCTTGTCATAAGTTGTTAAATTACTTTTCATCTTGAAATAACCATATTATAGTTAACTCAAACTTATCGAACTCTCACATTTAGTATCCACAAGGTATATTATTTACTTAACCATAACTTTATAATAAGGTGTCTTAAGATAACCTTTTATGTATCCTTACTTACATTTAATTCCCTAACTGTTTTTACTTTTACACACATTCTCTCTATAGACCATGTATAATCCTTTATATTAAACTTCGTTAAACTCAAGTCTTAAATACATTTTATATTGTTTACAAAACCTAAAGTTTCAAAAGAATAACTTAATAAATCAATTCCCTTTATTGTATTTAGGATGGACATTATATCTTAGCATGAGGTAGAATTTATCAAAGAATTAAATTCTGGTTCGTAAGTGAAATTGTCAATTACTTAATAAGATAATATATTCTGAACAATCTCCATACCTTATATTCAAATGACACATTAATATTTCCAGTGTCAAAAGGTAAATCAATATAATCTCTTATGTAACCTAATTTCATCTAATTAAAGGTTTAAAGATTTTAAGTATCTAATTTCTATTTACAAACCTCCTTATAAATTCTAACTACTAAATACATTACTTAACTATAAACTCACATCCTGAATATTGGTGTTAAATGTATTTATATGGCTTAACTAGTTGTAAGAAACTTAAGGATTATTATTTAGATTAAATTCCTAATCATAGTTTAATGTAGTTTTATATCATAATCCCTTTTAATGATTTTATCTTAAAATATTAAGTTATTACTCAATACTATAAATATTAAGAAATAATTAAATCTAGACTTATTTATCCTCTTCACATTTAGATGTAAAAGTAACTCATTTATTTTATTATTGTTTATATAATAAGAACATTTAAATGTAAAAGTATTTCATTCATTTTATTATTATAATAATAAGATCTATTTGTGTAACCTTTATGTAAACCAATTCAAATATTCCTAAATTTCAACTTATTAATTTCTTAACCAAATTATAGATTTACATTGTGGTCATTGACTAAATATACATGTGTTTAAAACGGTTTATATAATCTTAGAAACTCAAAGATAACTAAAAACTCAACCTATAACCATAAATTAATACCACCTCATATAATATTCTTTTATTAGTATCATGTAGAGGTTTAGTTTAACTCATTAATTCCTTCATATTATATTTTCTATAAGGTATTTTATTCCTTTTATTTATTTATTTATCATATATATATATATCCTTCCTATTATATTTCTCACAAGGAATGTTATTTCCTTTATCTATTTTTATTGTATTTATATACATATTATATATATATCCACATATATCAAGATTTATCCAGAACATTCTTTAAGAAATTCTATTATTTATTTAATAATATCTTTTAGACATATCCAAACTGATTTATGGTTTATAAAATAAATATTTCCCTTAGTTTTAGTTAAACATATTAGCTTCCATATTATATATAATAAATAAAATGTAGTTTAGTTAAATTCCTTGATTTAATATAAGTTTCTATTTATTTCTCTCATAAATATATATATAAATATATGTAACAATTTTACTTCACTTAAAGTTAATACCCAAAATATTTATAAACATACTGTATTAAATGTTAATTAGTCTTATTATATTTTCCCCAACCTATAAAGTTCATTAATCAACTATACTTTAATTTTTGATTACATTAAAAACTATATTATAAGTTATTCTTATGAAAAACTCACAAACACAATTTTTAAAACCTTTTCCCGTTGCCCAAAAATTCCCAAATTAATATACAGTAACTATAACATTTTAGACATATTATAAAATTTTTATTTCATAAAAATATCTTTTTAATTTAGCCAAATAATTCCAGAAAACCCGTAACTTGTAAAAATCATAACTTATGTTTAAAAACTCCAAAACCATAATAATTTATCAAAATAAACTAGATAAAATAAGGAATCTATGGTTAAAATTTCAAGTCAAAATACATTCGGGAAGATATTTAATTAACCCACAAGTTAGGACTATTTACTGGAATTCATTAAAACTAAATCTGAAACGTTTTAATCTCAGCCGTCCAAATCTCTTAACTATCATCGGACGGCCGAAATGCAGCGAGTTCATCAGCGAAAGACAAATCGAACCCGAGTACTAAATTCGTAAATTCTCTCAATCCACAGAACGAAATCGAGTGATTCTTGTTTCATTGAACTCGAAATTGAAAAACGAATCCATTGACACCGATTTCCCCAATTATAATGCACTATAAGATGGAATTCGAGTTTAGTTCGAAGGTTAGGGTTCGTATTGTTACAGAATTCGATTCGACTACAATCTTGCAAAATTCTACACATACAGAGCACAATAACCTCAATTGGTTGTTGGGTTAGGTCGGATACATGATTACTAACAGTAATAACGGAGCAATTTGACCGGAAACTCACCGGAGTTGCAAAAACGGAGGAATTCGATTTCGGGAAATCTGGAAAAATCCGAACTTGAGCTGTTCGAGTAGTGAACTTTGGAGATCTATAAAATACGTTCTAGATCGAGTTAGGCCATGTTCTTGGGCTCATTAGAAAGAAGAAATAGCTACACAATGATAGCAAGACTAATCCTAACTCGCATCAACAGAAAGAAATCGAAGTCGACAAATACGAGTTTACCTCTCTGTTTCGGTATTATTTTATGTGCTGGCAAGACCGAAACTTTAGGCCCTTTCCTCCCAACTCGTTGAATTACTTGGGCATAAACACGAAAGTTGTAGAGGGATTAGAGATCTTTACAACGAGCTAAAGAAATCGAATTTTGGTTGATTAACGAAGAAGTTATGATCCGCAAGTTACCTGAAAACGAAGGAAATTCTGGAATTCTGGAAACAGTCTCGCAAGGTGGCTACTTTGGCTCGATTTTCCGGTTGACTCAGATAGATCTAGGGTTTGTATGAGTAATGGTTGGAAAGAGGAATTGTAGGAGAAGAGAGTGGTGAAGACGGCATGGAAAAATATTGAGTAATGTGAAAGTTATAGCCGTCTAAAGTTAGGGCTAGGAAGTGAAATCGGTTACGAAAATCAGGGAAGGAAATCGGCTAAGTGTGGGCGACCCACTACAGAGTGACACGTGGCACTTCTTAAAATTTTGATTCAAAACTTCAATCTAGCATAACTTTGGCTAGGATGATCCGTTTTTGACGTTCTTTTTATCGATCTTCATGGTTTTTCATAACCTATTTATTGGTATAGGTTTCATGACCTGGTTTGACCATTCTCAAAAAGTCAACTCTAGCAAGGCTTAATAAGCTTTAAGGTTTCTAGAATTTTATATTGACTTTTATATTTCAAAACAATGTTCCAACACTTCCTAAAATCTTTATAATATTTGGAGTGTTTAATAATTTTCCCAAGATTTATTGACTTATAAATCTTATTATTAATTCATAATACTATATAATATATAATAATTAGGAAAAACCCCTAAATAAATTTCACAACCCCATACAATAATTTAATATTCATAATTCCATATAATAATTTAATATCCTCATTCCATATAATAATTTAATACTTAATAAATATATATTAAAGGTTTAATAAAAGAAATCCCCTAAATTAATTTATTGGGGTATTTCAAGCACAAAAAAAACTAAAGGACGGTAAAGTAAGCTAGAACGACAGATTCATGGGTACAGTGCAAGACATATGAGATTCTAGGGCTTGGGATCTAGTTTTTGATGTTCTCTCTATGCCCTAGTACTTCAAAGTTAAAACACCACACAAGAAATACGAAAAGTAGTGAAGTTAGAAAAAGTACAAGACTAAAACGAAGAGAAAATGCAAAAAAAACACAAACTTACTATGGTGAGAAACGTGACGATTATCTAGTTGACGCGGAGAAGTTAGGGTTAAGAGAAGGAGAGGATCAAGACACGCGAAGAGAACGACGAGGCTGGTCGGTGTTGGAGAAAGATTGCGATGAGCGGAGAACGAAAGCAAAGAAGTGAGCTCGTAGGGGAAGAGAAGGTGACAAGATGCATGAAGAGAGCACAGTGGGAAGAGTTGGGTTTTGCATTTACAATGCAGGAGAAAGAAAAGGGAGGGAGTAGAGAAAACAAACATAAGAATTTACAAATATAACCTCAATGTAAAAGACTATTATACCCATCGTCACATTAGTACCTAGCGCGAGGTTGGAAATTACGATTTAAAATAGATGTTAATGTGGGTCTGAAAAATATGCTTAATCTAATCAAATTTGTCTCTAGTAAAAGAACGGGACCTAAGAACCGATGTTTACGGTTCTCGGATAAAAAATTCAACATATAGCCAAGAGAGGACGGAAATGTTTTGAGAGCCGGCATTGCTTGACATGGCCATATGCCCAATTTGTCTCAAGCACGTTCATCTCACAAAGTCTCGCACCGTCATGACAGACCAATCACCTGACATATACCCCACTTTCTCCTTGCGTAGAAATGGTAGCAATGATTACAAGACAAATGTCATTGGCGCCATTCTTCTTCTTCATCATCTTCTGATAGATCCTCTCCACCGTCTTAATTCTCTGTGGCACCCAGGGCCAGCATTCAGCTATACCTCACCTTACCTAAAACCTCTGACCATTGATTCTGTAATCAATCCATCTCATTTTTTTTTGTGAGAATGGCAAAGCGACGAGGAAGCGGAGAATATACGGGGTTACGGGTTTTGTCTCTGTGCATCGGTTCCTTCGTGCTAGGTGTCATCTTCTTCAACAGGTCTGTCTATTTCTTCCTCCGTCCCAAGATTCTAATCTATGATTACTCCCTCAATGATGTCGTCTATCGTCTTTGACTGTTTTCGCATTTAAATTTGATTTTATATTCTATGTTCGCTCTTCATCTTCTCTTAATGAAGGCTGAGGCCAGCACCAGAATATATCACTCAACTGATCACACTCCACCAGCATAGCCAGAAGCTCAAAATTGTCTCCCAGGACTGTTTACCTGACCAGGTAATCTTCTGTTTTTTAACCAGAAGGCAGAAACCCTTGCTTTCTGCATGTTGTGCACGTTGGAAAACTCGTCGCTAGCTGATTTTGCAACCATGTTTAATCAGACCTAGTATTGTAATTCATAAATGCACGTTGTTGGTTTTTTTTTTTTCCATTCCACAGAAACTCGGAGATGAGAGAGATGTGACAGAGGAGGTGCACAGAACTAATCAGATAATTGGGTGAGCAGTCACTTGCCTGACCATCAAATTGATTGAAATTCAATTGGGTTATTAAGATTTCGGATTCTACTATCTCAATTTTTGTGGGGTTGATCTTGTGGAGTCTGTCTTTAGATCATTGGGTGAATCAATTGAAAAGCTTCAAGAGGGCTTGGCTGCCAGCAGAAACTTACCTACTCAGAACCGTAACGGCGTTGGCTCATCTAGGCAAAAAGTCCTTGCGGTTGTTGGCATTAACACTGGTTTTACCAGTAGAAAGAAGCGTGATTCGCTGAGAGATACTTGGATGCCTCAAGGTATGTGATCAAGATGATTCTAGATATTTAAATAATATGGAAATCATGTCATAGTTAGTTGATCCTAACATAACACTTATTTTGTGTTTTCATTCAGGAGAAAAGCTTGAGGCCTTGGAGAAAGAAAAAGGGCTTGTAGTGAGGTTCATAATTGGACACAGGTGAGCTTTTGTGTCCCGTTATCCAGAGTTTGGCACTTCTCGTTGACTATTTTAAAATGATTTGATCTGCATCTCTAGTGGAAAGAGTGCCCAAATTTGATGTTAGACAAGTGGCAAGCTCTTTGAGTTGACATTTGCTGATACATGAAAATTCATATCTGTGACTACTGCACTGTGTAATAACGACTAACTGGCATTAGCACTGCGCCGGGGTTGAATTTCCTCTGGGTTATTGCAGACTGATTGATGAAACAGATTCAAAAGTATGCTGATCTTTTGATTTACAATATCACTTATATGCTGTTTCCCAAAGGATGTGGTTTTTAAAGACAAACAACCATATATGCTAACCCAAAACTGTATTTTCCTTCAGTGCTTCAGAAAATAGCATATTGGATCAAGCAATTGACTCTGAACAACGTCAGTACCAGGACTTCCTTAAACTGGTCAGACAATGCGAAAATAGAGATCGTTAAATTCCACCCATTTAGTTTATATGTATATGTGTCGGGATATGTCAATCTGATGATGTTGAATTGGTTCAGGATCATGTGGAAGGTTTTCATAACTTGTCTGCAAAAACAAAGACGTTTTTTTCCACTGCACTTGCCAGATGGGATGCTGATTTTTATGTCAAGGTGGATGATGACATCCATGTCAATCTTGGTATGTATTGCATTTCCATTTGATAACTTCTAGCTGATAATCTACACATGCAGTGTGCATATCTGTTACTCAAATCTATTGAGAGTAATAACAGAAGATACACTATACCGAGCATTCTTTTCTTGATTTACTTTTTCATCTTGTAAATATAATTGTTATCTTTTGGTGCAGGTGAGTTAGCAACTAAGCTTGAGCAATTCAGGACAACACCTAGAGTATACATTGGCTGTATGAAGACTGGGCCTGTCGTTTCCCAAGAGTAAAAGCTTCAGTACTGCTTGTATATTTTTCCTTCTGCATTTTTATGTAGCATATGAAGTTCATATATACTCTTCTATTCTCAGTTTCTGTTCTGACATACGTGTAGGGAAGAAAAGCACCATGAACCAGAGTTCTTGAAATTTGGAGATCAGGGGAACAGGTACTTTCGACATGCAACTGGACAGATTTATGCCATCTCAAAGGACTTAGCAACGTTTATCTCGTATAATCGGTTAGACTCTCTCCATAATTTCTTCCTCGAAGCATTTTTCCGTGTGTGATTTACGAGAAGAGCGATTATATGTTGATGAATGTTTTGGTGTCTTTAATTATTCCAGTATTAATTATTCTTCTTTTATCAGGCCAATACTTCACAGATATGCAAATGAGGATGTTTCTGTTGGATCATGGCTGGTTGGACTTGATGTAGAGTACGTTGATGATCGGAGCTTGTGTTGTGGGACTCCTCCTGGTGTGATTTCTTTCTTTAGGACAATAAACTATTAATTAGTTCTTGTGTACGTCTTTGGTTTTTGTTTGGTGTTGGTATGCTCACCTCCTATTGTTGAACATATGGAACAGATTGTGAAAAGAAGACCAAGTCAGGGAATGTCTGTGTCGCTTCTTTCGATTGGTATTGCAATGGGATATGTGCGTCGATCTGGAAGATGAAGTATGTTCATGAGAAATGTAGCGAAGGTGTCTTGGCAGTAGATTTGAAATGAACAATCAAGGCTAACGGAGCTTTGAGTGGCACCCATGTGGTAAAACTTGTGTGATCTGGTATGTTTCAGTGTATGGATGAGCATGGAAACTGAACCAAATAGGACACTACCGCAGCATACCTAACTCCCTGCAGGTTGTATGCTGTGCATAGACTGAAGCGGTTGTTTGATCTTGCTGAATTGTGCCTGGAATTTCAACTCTGTATAGGTCTTGCAAGGCAAGGATCTAAACTCCATTCTAACAGTATAGGGAGTTTCATTTTATTTATTGAAAAGCTATAGCAATAGGGTATTTCATTATAGAAGTTTATTTCTTAGGTTTATGCAAGTTTTAGGCTTTCTAATCGACGCATAGCCAAGGATATTTCTGTTATTATTTTTTGCACCTTTTGAACAATATAACCATTGTTTTCCTCATTTCTCTTAACTCATGCCTTCTCTCTGCCTCCGCTGGATAAATTATTTTACTGTTGAGATTTACCTCCTAACTTTGACACCTGATGTGTGGATAATAATTTAACTCTCCGTTGGCTGTTCCCTAGGCTGAGGGTATTTCCACTTCTATGAGATAATTGGTCGGAGAAAGTAGAACTTTTCGAAGGAAAAACAAGTATATTTCGTCTTTTGTCATCAAAATCATTTTTTTTTCCACATAAATATATGCTATCGTTGTCTTTTTGTTTTTTATGGTATACTTGTTTTCTTTTTAGAAGAAGCAATGTGGTAATACTTTTTTTTTTTTAAGAAAGACAACATATATTAGTCATACAGCTTGGTAATGGAGTTTGTCAAAAAAAAAAAACCTCCTCCATAATCCCCCTTACAAGATTTGTCAACACATGTGCACTCACATTTTTATCCCTACCCACAAAGACCCATTTACATGATTCAAAATACTTAGCCAATTCAAGAACTTTAGATTAGATAATCTCCACATCATATGCAACTAAACCAGAAGCATTTACAAAATCAATACTGGATCTACAATCTGAAATGACTATAATCCTACTATATCCTGCCTACAAAGCGTTGTCACTTCAAACAAAATTGTCTTTGCTTCCACCATGCATGGATGCACTCGCAGCTGCTCACCCTTCATCCCTGCCGCCACCAGCTGCCCATCGCTCCCTTGCCGACACAACTCCCAGCCCAAGCTTGTCACCAGACACACTCCCATCGATTGCTACCTCCACCCAATCCTCCTGTAGTTCTCCACCATCTGCTAACTCCAGTCATGCCCCTAAATGCGCCATGCCCTGCACCACAGCAAGATAGCTCGCAGCTTAAGCCCACCCAACATCGCGTATACCCAATTTTTCACAACACCTTTAAATAGCGAGCAAGAGAAGCAGATGAGGCAGAAAGACACAATGAAAAAAAAACCCCAATCTCTTAATCCAATGTTTGCATCAACATCCTGTGGGATACTACACCCCTCCCTCTCCCACAAGCACTGAACTCCACGCTTAAGTGACAACAACTTGCGATTAGAGCCCGGCAAGGAAGAACCCCCGCCAACAGCTTCCTTGAAGAAACTTTCAACTCTATAAGGAAGACCAGACTTTCAAATGTTTCGAACTGCTCTACCCATCATTCCTGAGCCTGATGGTTCAGAACCCAACCTCAAGGATTTAACAAAGTGATATGCTGACTTGACTGTATACCAACCTATTCTATTCAGCCCCCGCAACCAGCCATCTAAACCACCCTCAGGCAAAGGCATAACAAGAATAAGCTCGGCATCATCAGCTGGAAATCACTGCCGAACAAGATCCTCACAACATGTTTTATCCTGACTATTGATCAAAACTGAAACAGAACCATGGGCCCTAACCTCCTCTGGAAGAGGAATAGAGCAGGGCCTTCCCCCTGGTTTTCCCAGTAACCACTTGTCTAAAAGATGAACAAGTAATCCTGGCCCAACCTTCCTGTACACTCCATGATAAAGCCTCCCTATGACACCATGCAAAGCTCGCCAAACTGGGCTAGGTCGACTCCCTAAACTAGCCGCAAATAGATTACCATGAGGAAAATATCTTACACAAAGAACTTGTGCCATCAAAGAGTTTGGAAAAACCAGCAGACGCCGGCATTGCTTCATAAGTAAAGCATCATTAAAGTCACCCAGATCCTTAAACCCCAGTCCCGTTCTCATTGAGGCGGACACATTTTAGACCAACTCCACCAATCAAGACTCTGCTTGGTTAAACTTCCAGACCACCAAAAATGTGCAATTACATCATGGATATCTCTAACTACACCTCGATGCAGTTTAATAACACTCATAACATAAGTAGGCAAAGACTAAAGCATATTCTTAATCATAACTAATCTCCTAGCCTGAGAAACTTGCTTGTCCTAACTTGGATTCTCTTGTGGACGCGATCTCACAAATAATAAATTACTTGTTTATGACTACGCCCAATATATGTAAAAAAATCGAGATACAACCCAAAATCACTAACTTCTCTAGTTTCAAAACAGCTAACAATATGCCTACAAGGATTACTTGGAACCCTAGAGGAAAACATAATACCCAATTTTTGAAAATTGATACACTGCCTAGAAGCACTCCTAAAACCCTTTACAATCTCAAATATAACATGGGGATTTGATATTAAATCTTGACCAAAGAGAAGATAATCATCAACAAAAAAAGAGGCTAGTGATTTGTTGACCTAGACGACGCAAAGTAAAACCCCTCAACTACCCAATATTAGAGGCAAGACGAAGAGCTAAAGAGAGGACCTCCATACATCATATAAACAAGCAGGGGGAAAGAGGATCTCCCTGCCTTAATCCCCGCATAAGATAAAAGGTTCAACCCGGATAACCATTTAAAAGGATTTCCATGGAAACAAAAGTAAGACACTTCTCAACTAAGCTAACCCAATGAGAGTGGAAACCCATACTACAAAGAACATCCAAAAGAAAAGACCATTTGACCCTTTTTTTAACACCCCAATTCGTAATGCGCAATTAACGGTAAATAATGATACTTAACTTAAATGAAATAACAACAGATAATACAATAAACCCGGTGTTACCCCGGTTTGTCACCCACAAGGCTAACTAGGTCTTACTCACTCAACTGTAATGGTCTGAGTGATTGAATACTTAACCAACTTAAATCCAACAGTTTATATATACATGTCGAGTCCACTAAACGATTCCAAAATACAACTCCATTTCTGACTTACTACAATTTACATAAGTGTATAAGTCTAACCGAGGTAACATCAAAAGAAAAAGTACTCCCGGTCCAAAATCTACCCCACCTACACTCGGTTGGGTCGAATCAGCATCATGTACCTGAAATATGGTAGGCCCCAACGGGTTCAATACAACTGCTGGTGTGAAAACGTGCAGCCCGCAAGCTACCAGGCCACACACGACCAATTGGTCGTTAACATACGGTTAATTAGTACAACAATATATAACAAAGTTGTAAGCACGCATCATGCAACATATAGTTCAATCATCCACTCAACTTAATAAAACATCCCAACAGAAACAAACATCAAAATATGAGTCAGTAATCTGTTCATTCCCAGGTCTTGAGATTAAATTGGAATCTCGAAATAGACCTCAACTTACTTATGTTTGGACAATCCACACAATGGGATATCCACTTAATTTCATTAGTATCTTAACTTGATTCGGGTACGTTTAAACCTTGTTAGGAGAGTACAAAACTTTCTAATAAACCACCATCGTTGAGACGTACATTGAGTTGGGTATGAATAAGCCCTATTAGATGAGATTAAGATTCTCGTATATATATAACCGGGTACGTTTAAACCCGAAAGGAATAAAGTAAACTCCTCAACCACCGTCGAAAATGACATACATTTATTTGGGTACTTTTAAACCCGGTGGGCTAGTATACAACGTTCCCCACAACCACCGTCAGTGAAAGACGTACATTTATAATAGAAGTCAATCTGATACAGATAACGACCGCCTAACTCAACATGCATGGCCAGAACATACTGGACTCCTCACTTACCCCCAGTAAATCGAACAGGTTAGAAGTCTCAATGGAACAATTGTCCTACTTCTAAAGTGATTAGTACAGAAATCTCATTCCGGATGTAGACTATATATTGAAGGTAAGTTAGTGAGAAACTTGTGTGCAAGTTCTCGTTACTTAAATACACAACTCATAATCCTCTTGGAACTTGACATGGTATTGCATGTACTGTATGTGTGATTCTATTTACTCTAGCATGGAGTTAGTAGTTCACAACATAAAGGCCCAGTTAGGCACAAAACGATAACGCATAAGCATGCAAACAATTTCCATGTAATTATCTTAATTATTTTCACACTCAACAAATAACACACAAGCCGACGTAAATCGGTAGCAAACAAGCTGCAAGAAAGCATACTGTACACTGTAGATGACACTCGTCAAGTCCCGACAGACGTCCCGTCTATCCTACTCCTATAATCCGATTAATTGAGAACATTTAATTAAATATCGCTCGCGTATAATGTCTAAACGTATTTGTGAAATGTTTTAGCGTTTTATATTCATTATTCTCGTGAGTTACAAGATTAACTTTTAATCATTGTTAACTCTTTTATTTCGTGATCATGTTACACTTAAAGGTATTATATAATGTACCTTAATTCATGAAACCTTAGTACTTAGGAATTATAACTTATATCATAAGTATACCTCTTTTGTAGGTTTCTTTATTTATTCCTCCAACTTAAATATATATATATATATAATATAATATTATATATATATATATATATATATGTATATGTATGTATATGTATGTATGTATGTATTTACATATATATTACCACTTATACAATAATCTCCTTTATTATTGTAAGCTATTATAATCCTTGTCATTATATAGCATTAACATCTTATGTTCATGTATTATATACATATGTGCTATGTATGTACAATTGTAGGCTTTTATTATGCCTATCACCACCATATATTATATTATTCTCTCATTATATAGTATACTCCTTATATATATAATATGCCTTATATATATGTATATACTTACATTATGTATATTATATGCTTTCATTTCTCTTAATGACATAACAATTTTGCTATCTTCTTACTAATTCTCTTTTGGTCACGCATATCATGCCCATTTTGCAAATACTTTTGTTTATTACAATATAACCCCAAATGAAATAAATTGTTTACAAATAAATTCCTTATGCCATGATAACCTATAGTTTTCATTCCTTAACCATTTATTC
This sequence comes from Limonium bicolor, assembly GCA_023374045.1. Lineage (NCBI taxonomy): Eukaryota > Viridiplantae > Streptophyta > Magnoliopsida > Caryophyllales > Plumbaginaceae > Limonium > Limonium bicolor. The sequence goes on from CM041781.1 coordinate 220,576,811, forward strand.
CAAAATTTCACTTCTAATTTCTTCCAAATATCCAAACAGACCCTATGCTGTTTGAATTCAGCTTCCAACCCTTAACTTTTGGTAATTACAATTCGACCACACTTATTTTTATAATTTTACAATTTACCTCCAATTATATTTTATCTTATATACCTTATAGTTTTATTTCTTACTTTAATAAACTCTAAATCCCTCCTTATATTTTCAGTAATTACAACCAGGCCCCAACCTTAATTCTCGACCTACACCATACTTTCCTTTAATTATGTCTTGACCCCTTAACTTTTACAACTTTACAATTATGTTATAACTCTCATTTTAACCTATAGTTTTAACCTTGGTTTATTTAATTCCAACTCACCCTCTAGTTTCTAAAAATTCACCTACATACCACGTACCTTTTGGTTTTCAAGGTTTATTTTTCCTTAATTACAAACGTACCCTAAAAACTTTATAATCTTTACATTTTATGTTATACTTTAATATTAAATCCTAAGTTTCAATATTTAACCCCAACTTCTGTCAACCCTTGACCCATACCAGATTTGGCTTCATTTACTCATATATAACCAGAATTTTATTAAATTACAATTTGCCCCCAAAATTTTCCTAGAATTTGTATTTAACTCCAAAACTTTGCTTTAACTTATAATTTTCATTTTTTTCAAAACAACCTTACATTTTGTGCTATATTACAGCCCAACACCCCTATTTTTATTTCCTTTACACATTACAACCTTTTTAAAGCCTAAAGTTTATTAACTTATTGTATAATCTTTATAATTCTGTTAATGTTATTATTTGTACTTAATTGTACCAAACACTTCCTTATGACTTAGATATATTTTCTAAGTCCTCCAAATACCTTAAATTACCCAATGTTCTCAATTTTTGTTGCAATTTACACCAAAGTTATAACCTATTATATTTAAGCATTTATGTTACAAAAACCTTATAATATACAAGCCTAAGCATATGTCTATAACTTAAACTTTAACATAAGATTTAAATGTAATAAAATACATATTTCCTTCTCGACCTTTATGGTAGATTCCCCAATATTTTCAGAAACTACATTATTACCCCATAATCTTTATAAACTTGTCATTTTAATCCTTAAGCCTTAGTTAACTTAATCTAATGTTATAATACTAGTTTATATACATATTTATGCCATTATGGAGCTTATTACTCAGCACACACTTGGCTTTAATTTTATATATACCCCAAAAGTTTCCAAAATTGCGGTTTAGCCCTTATAACTTAATACTTGTACTTTTAAGTCACTTAGCCACCACATAGCACATCCAAATGTTCCAAAAAAAGTTTAAACACATTATTAGCTCAAAATGTGACATTTTTCTCCTAGATCTCTCGGCCATATAAGGCCTCCAACATAACTTTATTCCTTAAGACATTGTTATGTATTCTAGCTCATTAATCACTAGTTAAACTTAGCTCAAATTTATATGTTGGTTTATACTCATTCCTAGGTCAAGATTACCCATTTAACAGCCTTAGAACTCAGCAATAATTTAACATCAATAACTTAATAACATCAAAAAGAGCATTAAGGATGAAATGTTAACCTTAAGCTCACAAACTTGTTTCCACCCCTTGAAATTTGAGACTCTCGGCCCTATTTTACACAAGAATTTAAGGTGAGTTTATTGTAGCAAATAAAAGCTTAAATCGTGGGTTATAATCTCTTAATCCTAGGTTTAAAGTTTCCCTTGCGTGTAAGTAACAATTCTTTGATTTTGGCACTTTGATTATCAGCAACAGCAAGGGACCTTGAAGGGTTCACTCTTGATGATGAAAATAAGTATAAAGGAACAATATTCAAGGCTTAAACAATGTTAAATCAAAAGAACTAGCTTAAAAGTGCTAGAATTTGATTTTTACCTTAATCACTCCTTATAGAGTTCTCAGCCCCAACTCTTTGGAAAGCTCAAGGGGATGATTGAAGCTTGAGAAACACAAGAAAGGGTGAAGGATAAAGAGCCAAATTAGCTATGGATTTGGACTGCACAAGAAAGAAGAGAAAAAATGTGTTTTAAGCCTTATTTCCTTACCTTAAGCTTGATTATGAGGCGGGTATCTTTCCCCCTTGAAACCCCACGGGTTTTCCTTGAAAAATTTCTTACCTTGACAGTTGAGAAGCAAGGAGATGAAGGGAGGTGAGCTTCCTTGCCAAATGATTAAGAAAATAGACGTTAATGCTTAATCTTGTAATTTGGTATTTGTTTGGCTAAGTGTGATTTTTCTTATGCCATGGAAGCTTAGAATGGATCTTTAGGAAGGTGAAGAAGTGTAGGAACTTGGCTAGCTAGGAGGGAGAGAGAGCAAAGAGAAATGATGGCTAATTATGAAGTGTAAATAAAATAAGACTTTAAGTAAAGAAGCCTTGTTTTTAAGAGTATAAATGAGACTTGATGAGGTGAGTCATCAAGGGGAAGTCAGAAGCCTCTAGATATTTATCTAGGGGTTTGTTTGACTATTGACCAAGCCAAAGAGAATAAGGCCTTATTTGGCATTATTCACAAATTGGTGCACATTTCTGATTTTTTATTTTCTTGAATTAGGCTCTCTAATGTGGTACATTATAGTCAATTAGTATACTATGATGTATACAATCCTTAAAAACTATTCAAAATCAATTCCTTAGACAATTTCATAAAAATGTGCTTTAAGGAGTTTTAAGGCTTCTTTTTGTGTTAGAACATATTTTATGACTTGGTTTTCTTTGGTAATTATTTTATCTTGTTCTTTACCTTAAATACAAGGTTTAGAAATCAACTTTGGACCCTAATTTAAGTTATACAATCCTTTAAGTTTCCTAAGACACATTTTGCCTTAAGTGATTTTTAAGAGTCCATTTGCTTAATCCAACCACCTTTTTTTAACTCGGGACAAACTTGGAATATATGTTTACTTCATCTAAGTAAACTAGCAAATAGATATTTTGATGGTAGTATTGGTAATTCATTCATGCAGCTACAGTTGGGTTGGCTATATTTTTGTACTTCTAGTATTTAAACTTGTACTTGTATCATAAAATGACACTATCATTTACTATCTCCTCTGTACAATTTCACTCCACATAAGTACTACAAATTTCCAACACTAATGATACAATTTTCTTTTTGAATACATACATGTAGTTTTCTCATCCCTACCTATACTACAATATAGACAAAACTAGTTATTTCATATCAACCAAAAACAATAGTATCATTAAGAAACCAATTTAAAGTTTTATGCAAGTAGCTAAATATGTTTCTGACATAAGAATATTAACAAATAAATGAAAAACCATCTTTGTTTGCCTAAGCATTTTCGTGGCATACTTGACACTATATTTACAGTATTTTTAGGTGGTCTTAACCTGGGTCCTACGTGAGACATGCGTTCTCATTCAATAACATATTTTCACATATAAAACAATCAAACAAAAATAATAACAAAAGTGTCGACGCGGACAGAGCCAAAGGACTGAGTGAATTTTCAAGCCACTCAAATTGAAAAAACACATAGCTGCCTAGGTTACTTTAGCCAGAAAGAAAAAAAAATGAAATTTGAGACCCAACTTGATTCTCAAAAATCAAGAACGAGAATGTGAATTGCCCAGTTCAAGTCTATATGTTCCTACCATATTGTGACAAAGTGACTTTCAATACTCCTAAAGTCGTCTATGGAGGAGAAGGATAGTATTTAAAGTTTTTTGGATCATAAATATACCAAAATGTAATGATTTTATTGTCATTCTTTGTTTTTGCTAATTTACTAGTTATGATTAGTACTTTTTGTCAAGTTTTCGTGAACTGACTCGTTGTGTTATTACTAGATCGTACCATATGATGTGTGATCCTTGTTGTAAATGTAGGAATATAAAGGGAATATGGGCATCGATGTTTCAAGTAACGAATATAGACCAGGTGGTAAAGGAAAGTATAAAGGAAAACTTGGCAAAGGAGTACAGGAGATGGGAAAAACATTGTTTTGATCAAATCCATGGCTTCATGGGGAGCCTCTAAAGATGCGATACAGACGTTTGTTTTCCATCAGTCTTTAAAAAGAAAAAAAATGGTTGACATAGGTTTTTGTGAAAGTGAGTGAAATACCCCAAACCTTGGAATGTTGTGTAAATGTTAAGCTATGGTATTTAAAGGCTAAAAAGTGCCTTAGAAACATAAATGAATCATCTAAACCATGGTAAACACAATAAAACACTAAGACACGGTATGAGCAAAAACATGCTCTAAGCCATGAGTGAACTTGGTTAGGACCCAAAGAGCCTACCAAGACTTGATAATGTTTAATTATGACTTTATAAGGCTAATTAAGTCCTTAGGAAACTTTGGTAGACAATGAAACCAAACAAAACACAAATAAATACCTTAAGGCCAATAAGAGCAAAAATGTGCTCTAAGCTTGGGATAAATGTGTATAAGACCTAATGGTCATACCTATACTTTATAAATATGTTAATGAACATATTAAATCAATTACCAAAGAAAACCAAGCTTGAAAACAAGTTAAAACACAAAATGTGCTTTAAGGAGTCTTAAAGCACGTTTTTGAAAAATTGTCTTGTAAATGAGTTTTGAATGGCTAAATGTCCATCATTACCCTTTAATTAACATGTGTACTATATAGTATCACATTTGGGTGGCCATATTAGTGGGAAATCAAAAATTTCACTTCTATGTGCCTTGTTATGGGTGAATAGTGATTTTTATAACTAGTTTGTAACATATAATGTTATAAGTGATTAAGTTGGTCAACAAGACCAAAACACCCTTCTATTAAAATGGGGGCCGGTTTTTTCAAGGTGTGACTCACCACATTTGAACAAATAAGTAAGTTAAGTAATGACAAAGCAAAAAACTATTTGCTTTTAGCTTAAATATCTCCAAAAGTAAGTTCTATCTTCATTCTCCCTTTCTTTCCTTCATTTCCCACGGTTCCAAACACCACCACCAACCTCTCTTCTTCATTCTCTCTCGGTAATACCACTACCTCCATGAGAACTCAAGCTTTGAACTCTTGCCAAATCTTGCTCTCTTGTCCAAATCAAAAACAAACACCACCATTCTCTTAGTTAGGCCAAGCTCTACAATCTTGTCCTTTCAAAACTTCAAAACCTCCATTTCGGTGCCAAGAGAAACCACCATTGAAGGAGCTTGAGCTCACCTTTTCACATATTCTTGTTCTCCTTTGCTTCAAGGTAAGGAAACTCAAAGAAAAATGACATTTCCTTCATATTTTGTCATGTCCGAAAATCACTCTTAATGGAGACATTATATTGCCTTGTTCTAGCTTCATTCCAAGCTTTCATGGACTAGGAGGAGTCCTCTCTTGATATATATTCAAGCTCTCTTTCCATTCCAAGGTAAAACAATCATGTTAATACCTTAAGATAATATATGTAACTAGGGTTTACAATGAGATGAGGCATAATGCTTATATACTCATTACAATCTTGGTATATTGTTTAGTTGTTGGCAAGGAACCAAATGCCCTACCGGTTCTACAAGGAAATAAGAAAGAAATTTGTGAGGAAAAGAGGTAAACAACCTATCTTAATTTGGTTTAGTGCCTTAGGAGGAATAAGCTTATAATGCTTGTTAAAGTACCTAAGGAGCCAATGGTGAATGAGCTAGTAAAATGCTCTCAAGGAGTTTATTAAAGGAATATGTATTGTTGGGTGTATTTGCAGGTCAAAGGCATTATTATGTGGGAAATTCAGTGTTTAAGGTTTATGCAATTTAAGGGCCTAAGAGCCATGCATTTAAGGGCCTAAGTGCCAAGCAATTTAAGTTATGCACTATATTGTGATGTAGTGCTTAATGTGTGAAGTTTGTGTATAAAATGTGTTTGATGGATTTTAGGTGTTCTTGGATGGATTAAGGTAAAAACCTAAGTGTTGGATGTGGGTATATACTAGAGAAGCTATGGCCAAATTTGGGAAAATGTGTAAGAAGTTTTAAGCGTGGTAAGTGAGTTTTGGTGAACTAGGAAGGGTTAAAGGAGAATGAATGTTTATTTGAGAAGAAAACATGTATTAAGGTGGTTTAGAGTGATGCAAGGATTTAGGTGTTGTCTTGGAAGTTCTAGGAATTCATTGTGTGTTTAGTGGATGTGTTTAAAGTCTTGGAGAAGTTGTTTAAGGTTTAGGTAATGTTGATATTCAAGGAATAAGAGATGTTTAGGTATAATGTGAAAAAGGAGATTTAGTTAGTGAGAAAAGAAGTTGAGAGATGATGATAAGGTGTAGAGGATACACCTTGGTATTTTGGTTATTATAGGTGAAATACCACCTAGAAATCATAAGGAGAAAACATTGTAAGTGTTAGGAATTTTGTGGAGATATAAGTAAAAGTTTAAGGAATTAGGAAAATAGTTTTGTGAGTGTTTAAAGAATATCTTAAGGGTGTGTTTGAAGTGCCAAATGATGTTAGAACACATTAAGAGGCCTTAGGAGAAGTTTGGTGAAGATTTGACACAGTTTGGGTAAGTTTAGGAGGCGACCGACCCAGGGGCCGACCCAGTTTGTGGGTCGGTCGAGCCTCTGTAAAATGTTAAGAATATGTTCGGTAATGGACCGACCCAGAAGGTTGGATCGGACATGGGTCGGTCGGTCAGTTTTCAAAGGAAGGAAAAAGTTCGCACATGGACCGACCCAGGATGGTGGGTCGGACGTGGGTCGGACGGGCATGTTTGTAAGGAAGTAAAAAGGGGTCTGTAATGGACCGACCCAGCTGTGGGTCGGTCGGTGGGTCGGTCGGACCAAAAACATGGTTTAAGGTTATGAAATGATATGAGATGATGGGGATTGGTAGGTGATGATGTTATAAGGATGTTGAGGTGTTGTTAGGTGAGTTTAAATGGCAATTAGGTGGGTGAAAGTTGTATTTAATTGTGAGGGTAAAACGTGTTAAAAATGTAAAGTTATTTAACCAAGTTAACGGGGAAGTTATAAGCATTGGACTTTAAAACAAACATGCTACCCCGATGTTAATGAAAACAACGTGTGATGTTAACAGTTGTTCGAGAATTGCTCGAGGAACATGTATGGACAGGATAAGTGGACTCCGGTGACAGGTATGGTTTTCTTGCAACCTGTGTCCTAACGGATTACACCGGCTTGTATGCCAATGTGTTTTTCTGTATGTTTGCCACGTTATGATATAAACCATGAAACGAGTTTACAGTCATTATTGTTATTGTATGTTTACGTGCCGATACCGGTAACCTCTAATGCGCTTGAAGGGCTAGTTAACCACTATTAGGTAAACGTAAGAGAACGGTATCCGGTAATAACGTTTCCGACCTAAGGAACGTTCTAACCACGGCTATGCGTGAGTTGGTTATGTGATGTTGGTGCGTGATGTTTGTATGTGAATGTATGACTCTCTCCTCCCTTGTGTGCTTAACTCGGTTATGATACCGTATGGTGTGTGGTTGTGGTAGGCTCCGTAATGGATCTCTAACTACTTATTTATAAGAGTCTATGGGCTAATGGGGGGTGAGGAGTCCGGATTGTTTCCGGCCACGCGTGTGATGGTGGGGGTCGTTATCATGTCCAGTTCGGCTCCCTTGGTGTATGTTTAGGTGGTATTCCAATTTGGTTTCAACCTTCCCTTAGCTTATCCAAAGCTAGTTTACTGACTCACGTCGGGCCATAGGGGCATACTGTGTTGTTTGGTGTGCTTGGGATCACTATATCCGACACACCTTGGGTTTAAGTCAACCGTTCAAATAACAGGATGGTGATGAGGTAATTAACGAGCTTGGTATGAGTTGGCAACAATCTCTATGCTCATGGATGGACTAACTATGGTGGAAGGATCTTAATGTGAATCGTTCTCGAGGTGATGTGTGTTGTTGTTGTGATATGCAAATACCTTGCTATGCTTTGGCTTGTATATATATATTGGATGTTTTAAATGAATGCAATGTGGTCATGTGACCGCCGAGACAAGAAAGGGTTGTTATGTTTGTTATGTGTAGGATGAGTTATGTTGTAGAATATGGAATGTGTGGATCATGGAAATGAATCCCAGTTTGTGACAAGAGGCATTTAAGGATAACCCGATTAATGGGTACATGCCGTTCGTTAAGGAAGTAGCTCCGTTTAGAGGAGAGCCACTCTAGGGTTTAAGGATTCATTGGATGGTTGGTTAGGTGTGGATGTTTTGGTTATAGGTGGAGCCCATTGAGGCGAAATATTTTGTGAGACATATTAGTGGTTTGTATGCATGAATTAAATATAATCAACTGCATGCTAAGACGACAATTAGTCGTGCGTGGCCCGGTAGCATGCGGGCTGCGGGATTACCATACCAGCAAAGGTGCTGAGCCCCTTGGGGCCACCCCTTTCTCTTCTTTTCCTATTTCAGGTACGAAGTGCTGGAAGCCGTTCGAGAGTAGGACGGGGCAGATGTTATACATGGGTAGCCATTTAAGTGGCATGAATATGATAGGCGTAGTAAGACCGAAATTGTTTTCGGCAGTAGTTGTAAATGCTCGGTACAGGGAAGTGTATGTATATAATAAATGTTGAAGATGGAACGAGGATTGTATTGTGTAGTTGCTCGGGAATCTAGTCCATCAGACCGATACAAATGTACATATGTTAGCCTTGTTAGCCACGTAGGTGGTTAACGGCGTTGTAACACCATTGGAATAAGTAATGTGATGAGTTGGGTTTCCGCTGCAGAATGTTATTATGTGCTTGTTGTTGGATGGGGTGTTACAAAAAGTGGTATCAGAGCGAAGTATCGCTCTGATGACTGAATTACCGAGCTTAGGAAATACCGAGTTAGGATTTAAGTACTTCGGGTTAAGGGTTGAGTGATAGCGTGAGAGATACGCTAGATAGGAACTACCAGTGACTACTGGAAACCTACAATATCCATCCCACCCTCCACAGTCCCTGTTTGATAACTTGGGAAAGAACGCCAGAGAGATGGAAGTCCTCTCTTACTCGGGAATACCCGATCTGGCTGTTATTAAATACCTTTAGGGTACGGAGAACCTGTCACACGGTTGATCCCGAAAACTGGGAATCCCGGAGACGGTCTCCATCTGGACAATGTTAACCGCATTTAATAGCGAAGAATGAAGAATCTTGTGTATAAAGAATAGAATTTCCAGCAACCTGGGTCGACATGCAGAGCAGTCGAGAAGACCAGCTTGCAGCGCACCTACTGTGCAACAGGCAAGAAGTGGATTAGTGAAACCCGAGACGAGTGTCTACGGGACCACAGTTAATAAATAACACACCCACGGTGTATCAACAGACAAGGGAACTACAACGTAGTGCCCAAATACGTGGAACGGGATACAAAGAGAATACAATACTAAGAAAAAGGGGTCTCCCAGGATGGGAAACACCCTAGTTAATGAATATCACGTGGAAACAGTGAGAAGTCACCTAGAGGAGTATTTATCAAGGCAGTAAGATCAGTGAGGGCCAACAAGGCCACTGATGACAATATGGGTAAAAACAATACCACAAACCGTATGTGTTAAACCGATAGCCAGTTAGCATGGCGCACTTGCCATAGCAAGTGCTGCTATAACAGGGCTACTCGGAAAACTTATAGTTACTACAAGGTACTTGGAAAAGTACAATAAAGTTAAATGTGATCGTCATAACAGTGGAAGGGCCTGTTAGCCTAACCTCTGTAATTGGAAGTACACCAGTCAGCCAGAAGCTAGGTTTGACTAAGGTAAGAAGATGTTGTAAAACCATGGAAAATTTTCTTTCAAACCTAATCTTTCACAAACCCTTTTCTTTTCAAACCGGATTTTCTTTCAGACCAACACTTCTTTCCAACCTTCTTTAAACCAAACCAGTGAAACCAAGAGCAACTGACAAGGATGCAACAGTGGATAAACCTTCCCTCGATTAAGTTCGGGAAGCAAGGAATGAATATTGTCACAGGACAATATAAGGGAGTTGACGACAGAATACTTCACCTAGGCGTGTGACGCACACTACAAGTGTACCAACTGTGTTGTGGGACGACCGCACTCCGATAGGAGCATGTGGGCCTAACAGACCTACTTATAGGTTAGTTGGGTAAGTAGTAATGTATCAGTATGATACCCCATATATGTATACCAGTAGAGTCCGAAACACGGGAAGTAGTCGACTCTGTCTACGGTCAGCAGTATAAATCAAACAGGAGCTAGAAAATACAAGGAATGCTTGAAGTAAAGGAACTCAGTTAAGTTAACGAGACTAAAGGAATTAGTGAATTCCTTTCAAGGAAATGTTTAAGAGTTAGGAAGTGCGAAGTGCACGAACTGTTAAGTAAAGACATAGCATATGTCTTAAGGATCCTCAGGGATAAACATGATGACTGGAAAGCAGGGCAAGGCAGATGCCTAATGTGGACACATTAATGTGCAACGAATGGGATGAAACTCCCAGAATCAGTAACTACGCTATCTGGAAATGTTGATCTCTACAGAAGAAGATAATAGCAGAATGTATCAAAAGTGTGAAACAAATGTAAGGCATAACGTAACGGCACCCAGGAGAAATCCTCGAAGGGTGTGCGCATCAACAATTGTTGAATGAATGCATGACAGAAACACAAGGGTTGAAATTAACACCCAGATTGGACATGAGTTGTCAGGAGACGGACTGGCAATCCTAAGGGCATCTCATGAAGGGAAATGTGATGCAACAACCTTGTCATGGATGCCAATACAACCTCTAACCAGGTAATACTGTACGGAGAAGTACATGTGTGTGGACAGCCTACAATGAGCCCAGCTCAAGGCTAATAAGGCTTATAAGCCATAATCAAGATGTGTTATAAATTCGAACGATGGTAGAAGCTTATTGTATAAGTGAATAGAGCGGAGAACGAACCACTGCATTAAGAGTGGGGATACCTCTCGATATGGTGAGACCGCAGGAGCGGTAGTTATGAGAATCAAATTCAAGGAATATGTGGAGGATGGACCACGTTGTTATTACCCCAGGTGATTTAAATAAAATAACACGAAGAGGATGCTCGTACCAGTTGTGTACGCAGGAAGTGTGATAAGTTGATAGCAACCACCATAGGTGTGTGAAGCTAAATGTTAGCGAACGACGCTCAAGGGAAAGATAGAATATATTCAAAACCAGCCAAATAAGTGGCTAGATAAACCCACATTTGGCAGAAGCTAATATAATAGCAGATGCAGTATAGGTTGATGTTATAATGAGTAAGGACACGGCGCGCAATAAGCGACCGTTGTATGAGTGGTTAGATGATAAAATGGTGAGTAGCAGAGTTGTGAGTTAAACCCAGTGGAGGTACAACATTAAGCGATAGCAACGAACCGAGCAGTAAGCCGGTGGCAGGTGTTAAAGGATTTCAGTGAAAATTCCTATCGCAATCGCATAAAGAGTTGCTGTCAAGGGTTTACGCCTCTGCACTCTGTATGACTGAGTGTTTTGGTATTGCTCTTGCACAGTAATGATCGAGTGGGATAGCTAGGAATCAGAAGCATGGTAATGGTGGAAAAATAAGTCATAATGGCGGTTGCATAGGAAATGCGAGGCCGCACCAATAAAAGAGTACTTGTATAAAACCAAACATGGAGACATGATTAACAGTAAGTGACTACAGTAGCACTAACTGCCAAATATCGGTATGGAATATACCCAATATTGTAATAGCTGAGAGAGCACTAACACTAGTAGTAGCTCAATCTCAACCGACAGTAAGTCGGTAGAAGCAAGTCAATCATTGTGAATTACCTAGTAGCTTACGCTGTAACCTACTGGAGAATGGATGGAAAATTGTGAAACTCACCGAATTCGCTCAGGTAAGAGATACCATGCGTCGGTGGAGAACCCTTGTTCCCAAGATAAGGGCAATACAGATGTAACAACATTAACAGTAACGAATGGGCAAACCACTCTATAATTATCAGGGTTGCGCAACAGAGGCCAGTGAGCCCATGCGGTTAGGTATCGGATACATGGTGAATATGAATAAATGACTAGTTATCAATACCTAAAAGCCTCACAGGCCAGGACCGAAAACCGGTTATGAGTTACAACTCCAATGCGAATTCTTGGTTTAGGGACTAAACTGCCAATATGGTTAAGATCCTCTAATCAGAATCCATTGTGTAATACACGCGTGGAAGTTAAAACACTTCACGACGGCAGACCATTTTAGCTAATGATCAGTGATTGATTACGTGGGCGTAATCCCTTTAAGGGGGGTAGAGCGCAAAAACCACTTAGTGTTTTATCGTACAAGCGTACTGAACTAGGTTGTGCATAGCACAAAATGATTTGTTATGATGGTTGGCGCGTGTGTTACATAAATACGCATTTATTTGTGGTTAAATTGTGGTAATTGCGCACAGATGATGCGAATACCATTGTGGGAAGTGTGTTATTTTGTTAACAGTGATGTGTGAGAGTACAAGTGGAAGGGAGTAAAGAAACTCCCGGGGATCTAAAACCCCGATGGTGCATAATATGAACATGCATGTATTTTGATAAAAAAAAATATATGTATATATACAATGTTGTGATTTATGAAGGGTATGAGACCTACATAGAACCTAGTGAGAATTAAATTCCCTAGGTAACTTGAATTAAGTTGGATTTGGGTGATGATTGATAGACGGAGTTCTATCCCTTGGAGATGTCATGATTATGACTAGAAGGATTCAAAGATAGAAATGGGATATGCTTGAATTAATTGTTGGTTGAAAAAGTGGGAGGTGAAACTTGATTACCATGGGATCAAGGGAAGCCGAACACAAATTGGGTGGAAAGATAGTTCAACACTGATGCTGAT
>CM041781.1:220590143-220609244 GCA_023374045.1 Limonium bicolor
ACTAATAAGCTAGAAAGAAAAGGAAAAGCAAAAAAAAGTACAAAACTACCTTTTTCCCTCTCTCTCCTCCATTTCTCCCTTTTTCCCCCTTCTCTTTCCTCTATTTCTTTCTTCCTTGCCGATTTCTCCTCTCTCCCTTTGGTTGCTGTCGTTCTTGAACTCACCACCCACATCCATGGCTTCTCCACCTTCTCTCCCATGCTCAAGCCACATAAATGCACACAAATCAAAAACAAAACACATATTTGTGTTCCTCTCAAGCTCCACACTTCTCTCTTTCCAAAATTCGTAAAGGATGAGTTTCATTTTTATGGGTGTTGGCCATTTGAAGAGAAAGCACACCATTTTGAAGCTTGAAGCTTCCTCTTTCATCGAAGGTAAAAATATCCAAAGAAAATTGTGTTGTTCTTCACCCTCTTTTGCTGGCCGATTTTGGCATATTTTAATGCCTTGCTTCTCCTTGTTTTGAGCTATTCTCCAAGCCTAAAATGGTGGTTGGAACTCCCACCTTTGATTCATGGGTGAAAACTCCTCCTAAGCCTCCAAAGGTAAAAACCCTAACTTTGAGCTTTAAGCCCTCCATTGAATTTGAGTGATTCTAAGGGTTTAGAATTTTAATTGAACTTGTTTTGTGTTCCTTGGGTGTTGGGATGGAGTTTGGCAACTCCATTCTCACTTGACCAAATTTGGGAAGAGGAGGAGCAAGAGGAGAATTAAAAGAGAACTTGTGAAATTAAGGTAAGAAATCTACCTTAAGGCTTGTTTTAAATTGCTTTAGGATTTGTGATGGGTAATTAAATTAATGAACCCAAATTATGAGTTGGAATCTATGTGGGAGAGTGTAAAGTTGATTTTAGAGATAATTGTGAACTTGAGTTGATTTAAGGACCTAAGTGCCAATGCATTTGAATTTGGAGCTATATTGTTGTTTGGATAATTTAGAGGATATATTATGTGCTGGTAAGACCCTTATGGGTGTGGCTAGATTAGGAATGTAAATTGATGTGAATTGATGGATTGGGATGTGTTAGGTTTATTGGGAGGTTATGGCAAAATATTGGTAGAAACAATGTGTTCTAGGTGTTGTAATGAGTAAGAACAACCTAGGGTATGAACTAGGTATTGGAAGAGACTTATTTGGATTAGTTAATCACTCTTGAGTGGATATAAGGGTAGGAAAAGGAAGAGGCAAAAATCTGTAGCAAAGGGGCAAGGAAATGCTTTGGAAAAGCTAGAAAAGGAATTAGTGTGCAAGACTTAGGAAATGAGAGTGAACTTGGGTTTTAGAACGGTGTATGTCTAGGAATGAATTGGTATGGTCATTGAGTGATATGGTAAGTTTGGTAGGAGGTAAGAACTATCAAAAAGGAAATAGAAATGCACAAGTGTGCAAAATGCAAGAATGTGAAAATTAAGTTTGTTGAATTTGAGCAAGAATTGGGTAGTGGATTAAACCAAAGATTTGGAGTGGTTTAAGGAGTGTTTTGAGGTTTTTAATTATGTAGGAAACTTGTGGAAAGTTTATGGAATGATTAGGGGTGGATTAAGGGTTGATTTAGGGTTGAAAAATGACCTTAATAGCAGTTTTTAGCAGGGTCTGATACTTAGGATATGTACCAAGTCCCGGACCGCATCAAAAAACATGCCGAGAGTGAGAATTGCCATTGGTCAGGGACCTATGTCCAGGACCAAGTCCCGGACCACAACTAAAAATAGGCCGAGAGTGCATCAGAACATTGGTCCGGGACCTTGGGTCCGGACCACCCCCAGAATCTTACAGAAAGTGTTTTAAAGGGTTTAAATGATGGGGGTTTGAATGGTATTTGTTTTAGATGATGTTTAGGAGTTGTTTGGTGACTTGTAAAGGTCCTAAGAAGTATAAACAAGTGTTGGAAGTGAGTGAGTAAGTTAAGGAATTAAGTGCACTAAGTTAAACCGAGATAACGGGATAACGGGTAAGTACGGGAGTAGCATTTATGTACGTACCGTAACACCTTAATGTTAATTGAACCATTTGACATGTAAATAGTGGTTCAAGAATAAGAGTCGAGGAACAAGTGTGAGCCAAGAAACGTGAGAACACCCGGTAAAGTTAACCCTGGTGGAAGGTATGATTTCCTCATGCTCTGTATCCTAACTTGGTTACCCCGATTTGTGTGCTTGTTTGATTGTGTGATCACCTAACAAGATAAATGCATGCATCGGATTGTGTGCACTTAATAGTGCTTGTATTGTATTGTTGTTTGTTGGATTGAATTTAAACTAAGTTTGTATAATTCATGAAATGGATGAATGGTGAATGAGTTGCTTGCATGTGATTGTGTACTGTAGTGCGACTCATAGTTGAGTCTTGTTTGATTAGTGACTCGAAGAACGAGTCATGTTGTGAAATAATGAAAACTAGGTAACACACAAAAACCATTGATTAATGGACAACGACAAAACAAACTTAGGAATTTACTCGAAATGAGAATAAGCGACACACGAGACTAGAGAACGTCCTTAATATGAATAGATGACCTCCTATGCAAGGAGGTGACTCAATGTTAGAAAACGAACGTAGTTCCTAAGTAATGGAAGTGTAGGGGCGACCCTTAAATCGGTGAATACAACAAATGGGAAAACCTCCTAGGTTGTGAGATAGCATCGAGAGAGATGCGGCTGACCGATATCTATATATGTATTTATATAGAGTACCTATTGTTACTAACCCGAGAGTTGGGTTAGGGGGATTGTGAGTCACGCGTGCAAGGATAAGGAAACAACAGAGCGTTTGTTTCCAAGTCCATGGTCGAACTCCCTTGTTACCGGGCTGTGTGCCACATAGTGGTGCCCTACGGGGCCGTGTGCCACATAGTGGTGCCCGACTGGAGTGAGACTGGCAGAGCTTATCCATCTAAAGTGATAAGCTGGGAATTGTTGGGTTATAAGAGAATTAACCCGGATGAGTAACTAACCAAGTGGTTGAGGCGAGAACTTGAGGAGTGTATCTCAAGACCTTGGTTGACTTGTGAATTTACCCTCGTTGTATGAATTGCACCTTGTGTATGAGTGTGCCGCTGTATGTAAGAGAACTTGAGTAAGAGTACCCAAGAGAGTGAGTAAAGCAAGGAGTAATTGAGTAAGGCATAGTGAGGTAGAAACCCTCAAGGCCTAAGATTTAACAACCTTATTGTGTTAGTGTATTTGTATTCCTTGGTTGAATATTGAGTGTTGTGTGAATGTACATATATAATGTATGTTGTATGCATGATGTTTGAACTAAAATGAACCACATGCTCTCAACCAAATAATTGGCGTACCCTCGCTAGTACGCGGGGTATGCGGAAGTCATATGCAGCAATTTTGCTGAGCCCATAGGGGCATCGTTTTTATTTTCCAGGTACAACGAAGCCGTTAACTGTTCGAGAGTAGGACGGGGTTGTTTTGATATGGGTAGTTGGTTAAGAAATTGTATTTGTGTATTGTGGATTTGTAAGACCGAAAGGTCATGGATAGACTTGGGAATTGTAGATACTCGGTATAGTATTGGATGGATATTGTATTTGTATATTAAGAAATTGAAGTTGTAATTGTTTTGAGAATCGATCAAGGAATGGTTTGTATAGTTTGGTTTGTAGTACTCGGTATATAAGACCCATCAGACCGATATTGTAAATGTGGTTGTATTTGATTTGTTGTGTTGTGTTGGCCTTGTTAGTCACGTGGGTGACTAACGGCATTGTACTACCCGCCGTTGGTAGTTTGATTCCGCTGCTTGAGTGTTGGTAAATGAGACAGGTTAGGAGTTAATGGTTGGATTAGCGACAGGGGTGTTACAACTGTTCGCAGCGTAAAATTACCGATAGCGAGAGAGGCGCCGATCGATATCAACGCATGCATGTGGCCTGCCTTCATCACCAGTTTGACCGGGTTGCAGAGATTAGAAGATAGAATATTGAAGATGGCGAGCGCAGATATCAGGAGAAAGGAAGAGAAGAGGCGCCGCGGCGGAAATGATAATTTCTGGGCTCAGTGGTTTCGACTGAAAAGAGAGCTTAGTGTTTACAGAGAGCGAGGTTTACAGAGAGTGGTAGGGGAACAGTCGTGATTTGATTGATGAGAAGACTGGGCGGGAGGGCGAAAAGTGTTTATTAATTTAGGTAACATAAAGAACGCTTCACTTAAGAAGCGTTCTTTATGCTGACCGTAAGTAGCATAAAGAACGCTTCTTAACTGAAGCGTTCTTTATGTTATCGCGCCCAAACACATAAAAAACGCTTCCTTTGTGAAGCGTTTTTTATATGTATCTCTTAAAGAACAATTATTTACAAAGCGTTGTTTTTGTCTTTGGGCGTAATAACATAAACAACACTTTGTAAGCAAAGCGTTTATTTAGATGTCCGGCCTATGATAAAAAAATGATTTACAATATAACCATTTTTAAAGGGGCGTTGTTTATTCTTTATTTTTTTCCAGCAGTGGCTGCTGTTGAGATTCTTACACTATTGTCAATATTACCAATCAACTTTCGTGTCTCTTACTCTTTTTCTAACTCACGACGAAATGGAACAAAATACGTACACACCTAACTATAAACACAAATTTATCATAACCGACCGTATGTACTCATCTTGTCTGTCTGTTTGTCTCTTCACCAAACATACCTAATCAATCATTTCACTAAATTATTATATTGTGGTACAATCTCACGAAACCCAGAAAAAACATGATTTTTTTTTTACTGAATTGTATATTGTTTAATGAAGATATCTTGTTTTGCTAGGGTATTGATAACATGTTGGGTGATGTGCTAGCTACAAATATGTTTCTACATGTTTATTAGCAGGACAATTATATGTTAATATTTTTTTTTCGGCGATTTGCAGGTTGCTTAAAAGGAAAATTGCCTCGTTCTCCCGCCGCCTGAAGGTCGTCTGTCAGCCTGCCACTGCCGCCCCGTCAACCTCTGCCACCGTAGGCGCCTTGCCTGATCAGAACCCACGGTAGTAAGTGCAATTAATATAATATTGATCAAATATATATATATATATATATATATGCATACTTACCTGTCTGATGATGTCTAATGTGTGCGTTTTGTTGAGAATAATGCTGCTATTGTGTTTGGATTTGCATAAAAAAGTGTGGAGTACCTAAAAATACGCAAAGGTGATGCCAATTTTTTTCTAGAATTAACCTTATGCTGCTATTCATGTTTTTTATAAGAAATTATTATGTAAAAAATAAATCAAACATAGTTCCTTGTCTGATGATGCTTAAATGTCTGTGTGTTTTGCTGAGAATCACTTGAACCTTGATCTGATGCTGCTACTGTGTTTGTTTTTGCCAAAAAAAAGTGTGGAGTATCTAAAAATATGCAATGGTCATGCCAAATTTTTTCCAGAATTTAACCTTATTCTAATTTCAACACTTGATTAAGTAGATGTTTGTATTAACCTTGTTAATTATTGATTATTTTTCAGATTATGGACCATGACGATAGAGTCGATGAGGACATACTGTTGGGGTTGGATGATATTGACGATGACGTCCCTGCTGAAGAACCACCAGCTGCATCTACTTCACAAAACCCTCGGAAGGGACGTGGACCGACCCGTGGATTGAAGGTGAAGAAGGATTCTCCCATCGATTTGGTCTGGGACAAGTACCTCAAACATTCTGGTGGGTCAAAGCACCAGTTTCCCATTGCTCGATTAATAAGGATTGGAAGGACCAAGAAAAGGCGGACAAAGACATCATGTGGCAGATGGTACAGAAGCGGTACAAAGTCGCGGATGATCTTCGGACTAAGATTGAATCACTTCTACTGCGACAGTTCAAGCATCGGTTGGTAGATGGTTGGATTAAAAAACTGGGCTCCAAAATGTCACCGCCGTGGGTAGTGTATGATGGTATGATCACGGAGGAGGACTGGAAGATATTCTACGACCGTCGCCAGACTGAAGAGTTTAAGGTACTTTTACAATTATTTTTTATTAATTATTTAAGGAATAAAATTTAACAAATATTTTTATTATTATGTATAACTTACAAATATACAAATTTTGTAACAGTTACGTCAAGAACAAGTGAAACGTAACCGGGCGAAGAATATATATAAGCACTACATGGGACGAGCTGGATATACGGGGCGCTTGGAGAAGTGGAAGATCGAGGGCTTGCTGACGAAAGTTAATGAAGACGGCACTCAGTCAGTTATTGAGAATGTTGAAGATGCAAGTAGGGTGTAGACATATATGCTGGGTCGCATGAAGAAAAATGACGAGGGAGTATATGTGTCCCCGCAGAGCGAGACTGCTAAGTTGGCTTCAGAGATTGTAAGTATATATTTTTAAAAGTTGATGTTTACTAATTAGTAAGTTCATTTCTAATATTTTTGTAATTTAAAATAGTCTGGATCTACTAAGCGATGGGAGATGGTTCCGGCCCCTCCGTCTCAGAATGATCCACTGAATAAGGCCTTGGGCAAAAGGATCATCCAGGGCGAGTGCGGGGGCTTGGATGGGAAGTTCGCCAAAAAGACGTGTTTCCTTCGTCTCGAGCGAGAATAGCACAGGCTGAAATGATAGAGAAAATGGTGGATGCACAGGTGCAGGAGACGGAAAGACGTTTTGCTGGGGAGTGTCAAGTCTACGAGGAGCACCTGCGAAGACTTAAGGCTTTAGTATTGGGCCAGGTGCATGCTCCTACACCGACACCTACTCCTACACCGACGTCTGTTCCTACCGCGACGGCGGATACACCGATGGTCGACGGTCCTACACCGACGTCTGCTCCTACCGCGACGGCGGAACCTCCGATGGTTGATGATCCTACACCGACCGCTGCTAGTACTGCATTGGTCCCTGCTTCACAGACCCCTAGTCATCCTGGACCTTCTTCTTCTACAAGAGACACATTTCCTTATGAAAACCTTCCGGTTTGTTCTTTTTTCCTCCTTAGTTATTTTAACATTACTTTTAAAAAAATATAATTTTACTAGCTTGCTTACTGTTGTGAGTTGATGTAGATGTCTAAATCATGGCATTTGTTTCAAGTGTTGGATGGTGGGACTGTGTATGTTTCATACGGTCGGGTTTTACAGACCGGACCGAACACTGTAGTACATTTCAAGCTCATCCCACCTCTCCACGCTCGTGTGTCGGTAGACGACATTGTGCATGGCCATGAGGACTCTCCGCTTCCATTGGAGTGGAATCAGTGGAGTAAATTAATTGACGCAAAATCTTCAGTTGTTCCATGGCCATATTCTCTCATTGTTGTCAGTGACAAGGTAAACTATTTACATGCTTACTGTTTATTTTTAACTTGATTGTTGACTTGTATGTTTATTATTTAAATTTTGTATACTATTAGATTGATAAGGAAAGGCCGGTTAAGAAGAGGAGAGTGGATAAGGGGAAGGAAGTGGTGAAATCAACTGAGGAGAGTTAGAGTGTGAGAAAGGAAGTGGTGAAACCTTTCGATATGACTCCTAGGAGATCCCCCATTCTGACACCCAAGTTTCTGAAGAAGTGGACAGACAAACAAAGAATGTTGTATGACTTTTTCATGATGAGGGAGCAGTCTGTCACCAACTTCAACATGAAAGTGCCTATGCGTATTTTTCACTCCCTCGAGCCCATGGATCTGATGATTACCGTAAGCGATCTTAGAGAATTTTTGATGGGAGACCTGCTTAACATCTCTGTGATTCAGGCCTATTGTGTGTAAGTATCTTTTAAATTATTAAATTATCTTTCATTTTTTAAGCTATTTAACATATCTTTTGAAAAAATGTTGTTTAGGTGTTTGACTACTAGACTGCAAGCGAACAAGAGATTATCTGCCATCACTTTCTTGTGTCCGCAATTGATGTCAGCAAGTCAGGCCGCATTGGATGAGGGATGTGCACAGCACATGAGGCAGGGATTTTGTGCTGCGGTGTAAAGACGAAGCAAATATTTGGTGATCCCATATCATCAGATGTAAGTACACAATAACTGGAATTTTTTGCTTCCTAATTACATTTATGTGATAATTAAATATTGTTCTACAACACATTCTTTGTTTTACCTGTGGTAGCAATCATTGGATGTTGATGGTGTTGTGTATTGACACCTCATGCTTGTTGATACTAGACCCGTTAGGCGCTGATGACCTTCGAGAGATCGCTCTAGAGAAATTTTTGAAGGAGTGAGTATTTAAATTTTTAATGCATTTTGCATTTATTTTAAGCTTGTCCTGGATTATTGGCAATAAATGGCTTCATTTTAAAATGCTATATTTATGCAGGGGCCATAAGCTTGGTTTAAGTGATATGAGTAAACCATTCTCCATCATGAACTTCCAATACATACGTGTAAGTAATCATTTAATTTAAGCATGTTTGTATTAAAGTAAACGTTTAATTTCTTGATCTGTCTAAAGTTGGTAATCCATGGATGGTGTGATGACAGTGTCCTAAACAGCCTGATTCATGGAGTTGTGGCTATTATGTGATGCGGTACATGTATGAGATTGTTCAAAATATTGACACGCTTGATGATGATGACAAGGTAACCGATACCAATCAAAGTTGTAGTTAAAGTTATTGCATTAAATAAAATTGTGTACTAATGATGATCAGTTTCTTTTTATGGACAGATCGTTTCTTTTTTCACAAGAGCACGGGGCACGTATTCCAAAGCGGATATGGACTTTGTAAGAGATCATTTATCGTAGTTTTGGTGTAGAAATTACTTGAGCGTTTCTTAGATCTTATCCTAGTGTAGTTAGACTTACACTTTTGTTTGTGCTGAAGCAACGTAGACTCTCAAAGTTTGTAAAGTTCAACTCTCTCTTCTTTTTGAAAGTTTGAATGGGTTTGTTTGTAATTGGTTTTTGATGTTGCAATTCAAATTGGCAACTTGTTTATAGTCATATATAGTGTGGTTGGTTACCAAAGGGCAATACCAGTTGGATGCCCTGTACTGGTTGTATATGTGAATATATATTGGGTTGTGTTGGAAAACACATGGTAGAGGCTAAAAAAAAAAAAAAAAACCACGGTTAAGTAAAAACTGTGGTTTAAAACTCAATGGAACGAGGTTATAAACCACGGTTTATTAAAAAACTGTCGTTTTTAGGATGCTTTATACCACGGTTCTTGTAGTAACCGTCGTATAAAATGCACTATATACCACGGTTCTATCAACAAACCGTCGTATAAAATCTGTGAGACCGCAACAGAAAACGGTCTTAAACGACGGTCATAACAAACCGTGGTATATAGTCTTACTTTTAAACGACGGTTTTAAACCGTGGTTTATAAATATTTTTTATATGCGACGCGAGTATATACCACGGTTTTTATATGCGACTCGAGTATATACCACGGTTTCTAACCGTGGTATATAGGCAAAATAACCGTGGTTAAAAACATTTTCTGCACTAGTGTTATAAGCCCGAGGAAATCCTCAAGCATAATCTGATCACACAATAACATACAATCAAATCCACATGCATATAATATATCACACATATCCATCTTGCCAAACATTCACACAAATATCCTAACCTGAGGAAGCTCTCAGGGATAATCGGACCATACAATAACATACCATTCATCGTTGGACAATGCTAGCGTGACGTATCACGCTCGTCTTTACTCACGCGTAGCTCGTGGCTCTTAACTCCTAGCTCGTATTTCTGGAACATACCGCTAAGTATTAATTCACTATAACTCAATTTGATTCAGTATTCCACATAACTACTAATCCCCTCGGTATTAGCCTCGTGATTAATCAATCGTCGTTTCTCGGGTTATTAAACAAGTTCGGGATTAGGTTAAACCATACTTTATTTATGTTGCAATTAATATGTAGTTTAGTTTACTATTCAGGATTTTAATCCATATAATATCCCATTTTATCATAGGTTATTACTCTTGTGTATACACGTATATACATATCTATATATCACAATGTAGTTTGTTACTATATGATATAATCGACCTTATAGTGTATTTAAGGTTTAAACTCTCATGTGGGGTATGAATTGGTCAAATTGACCCCCTTTGGTCAACTTAGTTGAGTTTAGTGAAATACCCCGACCTTAAATATGGCGATTAAATTATCCTAATGGGTATTTAAGAGCCTAATAATGATTAAGTAATATTGGTAAGGAAAAATAAATCCAAAAGAAATAAAGAAACGCTTAAAAAGCGTAAAACGCTAAATAAGCGTTAAACAACCATACGAGGTACAAGACCTCGGTTAGCGTAATATAAGGATTCTAAAGGCTTAATTAAGTCTGAATAAATACTAGGGAACAAATCCCGAAGATAACGGATCCTCAAAACGGATTAAAAACACAAAAGAATCCTAAAACGCGCTTCTCGAGGAAACCGAGAAAACGCGATATTAACCGGGTTAAATAGACTCGTAATAATTATAATTAATTAAATAGTCATTAATAAATATTAATGAAGGTCTAGAGCCAATAAAATTAATTAAACGAGAAAATCCCGAAAAAAACGGGTACCGGTTAGTAAAACTGTCAAAAACGGGAAGTTGTGGGGCGAGAGTGCAAATAATAAAGACTTGTGTGTCCCCTTTTGAAAAAAATAAAAACTTAAAATCAGTATGGGGCTGTGTGTGTAGCCGGCTGATTTCAACGACCCATACCCCTCTCTTATTTCTCCTTATGTGCTAAGAGACAAAAGGATAAGTAACAAAAACAAAAGAAAAGTAATCTCTCTCCTCCCTCACAAACCCTCTCTCACGCTTTATTCTACCCAGTATTCCTCTTCTCCTTCTCCAAGCAGCCGCCTATGGCGATTTGAAAGACCTAGAGGACAGCCACTTCTTCCTCCATTTTTGAGAGACCAAACCACCACCAAATCTCACAAAAATAACACCGTTGGAATCCTCTCTTCAAGGAGAACCATCTCCACCTTTCAAAAGTCGAAAACAGCCGATTTCGTTTTCATGGGTATTGTCATTTTTGGAGTCTAGAAGTCACCGGTTGAAGCTCCATTCTCCTCTTCATGTCCTAAGGTAAAGAAAGGACCAAACCATTCTTTGAGTTCCATCTGTTTCATTTTTCTACTGAAAATCAAGAACCCACGTGAGCTCCATTTCCTTGTTTAGCCGTTTGACATTGCAAGAGGGGGCATTGTCACTTTGGTAACTGGAAACGAGGGTAAAGGAAACAAACAAGGAAGAAGAGGAGAGCAAGAAGAAAGAAAGGAAGAAAAACAAAACAAAAGCAAAAACGTGAGGTAACAAAACGCCTCTGTATGGATTTAATATAGTGTATACGTATGTATTTGTCTAGCAAATGTAAACCTACTGAAATGGTATAAGATAGGTTAGCACAATGGTATTGGTAGCATTAGTAAGTTAGAATCTGTTGGAATAAATGAACGTGCTGCTGAGTGAAGGGGAAACGTTTGGGTTCTGGTGTGAAAGCATATATGTATATACTTTGAGCAGGGAAGTGAACTGAGATGGGTTGTGAACAAATTAGTGTGTTGAGAATGTAAAATAAACGAGGGAAGCTATGGCAAATTTTACCCAGGAACTAGAGCACTTAGAGGCTCATAGCATTTGTGAAGAAGAAAGAAAAGAAATAGAGGCAGCAGCTTGAAGAAGAGCAAACGTAAGGCTCTGTAACAGAGGAAGAAAAAAAAATGACAATGAAAGAGTAACTTATCAGTAAGATTGAATGATGAGGTTAGAGATGGATGTGAGTGAGCTTAGATGCTTGGATGAGTGTTAAAACATGTTAGAACATGTAAGATCAAGGTATGGGAATCATTAGGAATCAATGGAGGAAGAAGAAATGAAACAGAGCGAGAAGAAACTGAAAATGCGTAACAGACCTGTGTTGGTCCGGGACTTGAGCCATGTAAGAGGTCCCGGACCACACCTTGTAAAATGGCCGAGAATTGCTCTTAAATCTTGGTCCGGGACTTAGTCTGGGTATAAGGTCCCGGACCATAGTGAGAATCAGTTCGAGAATGAGAGCTACGTATGGTCCGGGACTTAGCTTATGTATAAAGTCCCGGACCATAACAAGAAATCAGCCGAGACTTGTGAAATTTGTTGGTCCGGGACTCAGGACCCGGACAAGGTCCCGGACCAACACCAAAAATGCCCCCGAGAGAAATTTTAATGGGCTGTAAGTTAAGGCTTTGTTTGGGGATGATTGTATAAGTTGTTTAAGACTTAAGTAATCCTAATTGAGAGTCATTAGGAGTATAAACAAGCTGGAATAAGAATGAGAAGTAAGTAAAGAATGGGAATGAAATTGTACAAGTAAGAATTAGTAAGTATGTAAAGTGGATGAACTAAGGCAGATTGAAGGGCCTAGGTAGTGTTTAAACATGTGAGATTACATGTAAGAAGATTGGGGAAACAATGGGCGAAGTTGGGAAAGAGAAATAAAATCTGTAGCAAGGTTCTGACTTCGTCCGACCCAGACGGTGAGTCGGACATGGGTCGGACGGGGCTTAAGAAACAAAAACTAAACTTTCTGGAATGGTCCGACCTAGAGCCGTGAGTCGGACATGGGTCGGAAATGCAAATTTTTACAATGTCGAAGCTTCTGACTTCGTCCGACCCAGACGGTGAGTCGGACGTGGGTCGGACGGAGCTTGGACGACAGGACCAAAACCTTCTGGAATGGTCCGACCCAGAGAGTATGGGTCGGACGGAATAGTGCTGGGTCGGACAGGGTAACTTTCTGGGAACGAACCTTACTGGAATGGTCCGACCCAGGGCTTGGGTCGGACGGTGGGTCGGACGGCCCTATACTTACAAAAAAAAAAACAGTAAGCTTATAACTAGTATATATACATATATATGTATATGTATACCCACCTATACATATGGGTGTACATGTGTATGTAAATTATGGACAAGTAATGGAAAGTAAGTAAAATGAAATATAGTGTAAGGAATGTAAAGGATTAGTACACACAAAAGTAGTTGAGTTAAGATTAGTGACGGTAGATTAATTATTCGGTTGTATGTATATCATAGGATTTGAATTGTGAATACCGGAGGAACGTTGGGATACAAGTACAACGGTGAAAGGTATGATTTCTTCATGCTCTGTATCCTAACCTGGTTACCCCGATTTGTGTGCTTATGTGATCACCAATAAGATAAATGCATGAATCGGACTTTTATTGCACTTAATTGTGTTTGAACTATCTGTTCTTGTTGTATTTCCTTGAACAATTAGTTTGTATAATTCATGAAATGAATGAATGGAATTGAGAAGTATGTGTAAGTATTGTGTACTTGAGTATTGTATGTATGTATGGAAATGAAGTATTGACTTCTACTAATTCCTAACATTCTAACTCCTAACTTGAGTAATGAGTAAATGGAATGAGTTGAAGTCCGATATAGTTTCGGCCACGCGTGAGGATAAGGAAACACAAGAGGTTGGATCCGAATCCTGGCTATAATCTTTTCCTTGGACCAATTCCCTTGAATGGGTAGCATCCTGGATTAGTGGGCCACCCTAAAGCCCGGTGGTGGGATGTAGTAATCCCTGCCCGGAGGTCATACTGACTTAACTGGAAGTAAAGTATGTAAGAAGTAAGTATTGTATGTGTATTGGTCCTGACTATTGTAAGTCATTGACCGGAAGTAAAAGAGTATCGAACACCCGATTAACCCGGGTGTGTAATGAAGCTAACTGGACCTTTGTATGTATTGGAGAATCGTATCTCCGTATTGCGTATTGAGTATGTAATAAGTATGTATTGTGTATGTGTACTCTGGAAGATGGTAAGTAAGCATTGGTTGACTTGTATTGTCTTCCAAGCATGTATTGTACTGTCCGTATGTATGTATACTTGGAGTAATTTTGTAGTATCGTGAATGAAAGCATGTATGTATGTATGTACGAATGTATGTATTGCAAAATGAATTGCATGTATTCGACCAAATGGTCGGCGTACCCTCGCTAGTACGCGGGGTATGCGGTTATCATATTCAGCATAAGCTGACCCCCTCGGGGGAACATTTTTAGTGTGCAGGTACCCGGAGCGAATACGGTCAAGGTAAGAGACCGGCGACGCGCCTTGTAATTAGAAGTATCTAGTTTGCGAGGAATGGGTAGTAGATTGACTCCTAGTGAATACGTATGAATTTGGGAGAAGTATTGTATCGATTTGGAACCTAGTAAACTCGGTATGCGTAGTGTATTATCTTGTACGAAATCGTGGAGTATTGTATTGAATGGAGTAATGTATCGAATGGAGTATCGTAGTATCCAGTATGTAATGAGAGTATGTATTGTATTAAGTAGTACTCGGATATTCCGGTCCATCAGACCGATGCTGTATGTAGCAGTAGTAGCCTTGTTAGTCACGTGGGTGACTAACGGCATTGTATCACCCGATGTATGTAAGTATGTATCCGCTGCGTGACTCGGGAAGCACGAGGAGATTGGACGGTAATGACTGAATTAATAGTAGGGGTGTTACATTTAGTCAATGAGGTCAACCTATTAACTCGGTCAACACGGTCAAGGTCAATGTATTGACTCGGTCAATGCGTTCCTACAGACCTTAGTGATTTTCCATGTTATTTAATCTCCTTACTTAATCAATCCTTAATAATTTAATTTAATGATTTACACAACTTTAAATAACCTACTAATGACTTAGGTTTTCTTCCCTAATCATTCTCATCCCATACCTTAAATCCCAACCTTAATATATGATATGAGATCACATTCCAACACCTTAATATATAAGCTCATCTTTTAATTCCAACACTTATAATTTCCTACCAACTTTTGGGCATAAGCATTAGGGTCCTTTATACTTAAGGTAGTATAATGAAATTCTCTCTTAACGCTGTACTATATAGTCCCATACTTAATGAGTCCCATGTTAATCCTTATGAGTTAACGTCTTACCATATATAACATGTTTCTCTTTTGTATGATTCCTCTAGTTTAACGTTGTTAGTATGTATACTTGTATTTATAAATACACGTGTATGTTCTTAACAATCCTAATGTAATACTGATATTACGTTAAACATCTTAGTATTTTCCAAACTTACACCAACCTTCACCCTTAGTAATTATGATTTTCACTTATAATTCTACCCCCTTAAATTATATTTAGTGTTATTTTGTTCCTCCAATACTTCCAAACTTATAATTTAATACATACCTTTCTAAATATGTTCCCATCAATTTTAATGTTACACTAAAATATATGTCTGTATGCTCATGATTTTCTAAGTTCCGTATACTTCAAATCATGGCTTCACCCCTGGGCTAAACAGTGTGTCATTCCTAAGACACGTCATATCAGGTAGCGGGATATCGATCTGTTGATCCTGCTAAGATTGAGGCGGTCATGAGTTGGCTAAGGCCGAAGACGGTGACAAATATCCATAGCTTCTTAGGTTTGGCCGGGTATTATCAGAGATTCGTGCTGGACATCTCCAAGGTGGCCTAACCGATGACTAACCTGATGAAGAAGGATGCTCAGTTTGTATGGACTGATGATTGTGAGTGATCCGTTCAGACATTGAACGACCTACTGACGTCAGCACCTATATTGACCATCCTTGAGGGTACTGACGGGTTCGAGGTTTATTGTGATGCCTCAGACACTGGGTTAGGGTGTGTACTCATGTAGCACGGGAAGTTCGTCACTTATGCCTCCCATCAGCTGAAGAAACATGAGGAGAACTACCCGACACATGACCTAGAGTTGGGTGTAGTTGTCTTTATACTGAAGATCTGGCGCCACTATTTGTTTAGAGTTATAGTCGCCATCTACTTTGATCATAAGAGCCTTCAGCATCTCTTCAGCCAATGCCCTCAACCGTAGAGCACATTCTTAATATGCTATATCAACGAGCAGCAGCCTTATCGAGGAAGTACGCTGTGCTCAAGAGAGCGATCAGTACATACAAACTATCAAGTAGTAGCTGATTGAGGGCACCTTCGAGGGGCAAAAGTATGACTTCCAACTCAGCGATGATGGGTTGATCAGACTGAATGACAGATTGTGCATTCCAAAGTTCAGCCCCGACTTGAAGGAGAAGATTCTACAGGAAGCTCATTGCTCTTTCTTATCCATCTACCTAGGATCATCCAAGATGTACAAGGACTTGAAAGTACATTTCTGGTGAAGTAGGATGAAGAAGCATGTAGCAGGGTTCGTGACCCGCTACTTGACTTAAAGTCAAGTTCAAGCACAAGAGGCCCGGTGGATTAGTTCAGCCGATGCCCATTCTGTATTGAAAGTTTGAGGACTTATCCATGGACTTCGTAGTTGGCCTTCCACCGACTAAGGGAGGTTTGAACACGATATGGGTCATCTTTGACAGATTGATGAAGGTGGCCAAGTTTATTCCTATCAAGGATACTTGAAAGGTCCCCAAGTTGACAGACCAATTCCAGAAGGAGATCATTAGGCACCATAGAGTGCCTAAGACGATCATATCAGATAGAGACCCTCGATTTCTCTCTAGATTTTGGGGGCAGGTGCAGGAGGCCTTGGGTACAAAGCTGAAGCTTAGTACGACCTTTCACCCTTATACAGACGGTCAGAGCGAGAGGACTATACAGACATTGGAGGACATGCTCCGAGCATGCGCCTTAGATTTCCAGGACAACTAGATCGACTGACTGCATTTGATTGAGTTTGCCTACAACAACAACTACCATGCATCGATACAGATGCCACCATTTCAGGCGTTGTATGGAAGACCTTGCAGGGCACCCTTATGTTGGGACGAGGTCAGTGAGAACACTTTCTTAGGGCCAGAGTACCTAGATCAAGTAAAGGAGGATGTTTTACAGATCCGTAGAAACATTAAGACTGCCCAGGATAGACAGAATTCGTATGAAGACGTCAGGAGGAGAGACCTCGAGTTCGCAGTCGACGACTGAGTCTTCCTCAGAGTGTCACCTATGAAGGGAATCTTCAGATTTGGCCAGAAGGGCAAGTTAAGCCCCAAGTATATTAGGCCTTACCTTATGACGAAGTGAGCTGGCCCATTAGCCTACAGGTTACACTTTCTTGCAGAGCTTGGGAGAGGACATGACGTCTTTCACATCTCACAACTAAAGAAGTATATACCTTACCCTTCGGATATCTTAGAGTCCAAGAGGCTAGAGTTAGACTCATCTCTCAAATACGAGGAAACTCCACTCTGCATTCTCGATTCAAAGACGAGGGAGACAAGGAACAAGACCATCAAGATGGTCAAAGTCCTTTAGTCCAACCATGAGGTGGAAGAGGCCACATGGGAGTTGGAGGACTCCATGAGAACCAAATATCTCAGCCATCATGAAACAAGCAACCTCTTCGGATACGTCCTTGACCGGCTGTGGATGTGTCATTTGTGCTGAATGAACGACTTGATAGCTTAGGGAAGAAGATAAACTTAAACTAGAACTTTCTTTTCGATTGAGAATTTACACCATAAAAATTCACTCAATCTCCCTCTGCCCAACCTATGGACTCTGGGACAGTTTAGGACTTTATCACCAAAGTTGTCTACCCTCTCCTAACTACAGGCTTACGGTTCCACAACCGTTCCCCGACTGGTCAGTCTACCAAATACTCACAGTATTAACTTAACAACCCAGTCCTACTAAGCTCACCAACTTCCTAGTCCTTACACATACTCAGATACACTCAGTCTAACTCACACTTGCTCTTAGTTATCTCTCTTTGTATGTGTGACCTTACTTCTTGCATGTGACATTATACATCATATTTATACACATAAGTTCGTTAGACTTAAAACAACCGATCTATATCTTTGCTAGACTCTAGCCATTTGTCCCTTTGTCCTCAACAGAGTAGCTAAGCTCGTACCTAGGCTGATTCTCAACTTGCTTTAGTTGGTGCAGTCAAGACACGTGTCGTCCTGTGGTTGGACACGTTGACCGCAATGGCAGGCGGTTGGTTCCCACTTGTGTTCTCCACTTGCCTGATCTTTACGGCTTCATTAATGCTGCCCAAGCTTCATTAATGATGTGTAATGAGTGCCTCTTAATAGCTCTGACCTTGTCTTGTTATCTTGTTCATTCATGAGCAAGACTTTGTCGTGAGCTAGTCGGTTCTGCTGGAGCTTGTTAGTTAGCTTGTGTGGATGCATGAGCTTGTCGGTTCACTTGATGTATTTTGTCCTTCTATTGCATCTGATGCATGAGAGTCATTGTTGTGTTGTGCTTGAGTTCCTATGTGCACTAGAAGTTCTACTGAAGCTATCGCAGACAGGTGCCTGACTGGATGGGCACATGTCATGAGCTGAGTGCGCTTGCAACCTTGCGTGCTAAGCCACTCTTCCACCTGTTTATTTGAATTATAACTCAACAAAATATGTTAGATAAACAACACCGGTTTGCTATCATCAAAACTAAAGGATCTTGACTTAACAATTTCCCTCTTTTTGATGATGGCAACCAATACAAAATTAATTTTGGCATATGTACTGAACGATTTGCATTGACTCCAGAAGAGAGAATTCCCCCTAAGAAGAATTCCCCCTGAGTTTGTTAAGAGTTGAAAAGAAATGACAATCTTTATAAAGTAAAAAGTTTTTCATTAAGATTACATAATACAAGGAATGGATAGTAGTCACAAGTCACAAGTACATATCTTTTCCCCCTTTGCCATCCAGCAAAATAGGGAGCAACTACTCGATCGAAGTAATTAAAAAGACCATAATATTTCATAGATTATATACTACAAGATGACGGAGACATTCAGATGGTGTGACGGTTGGATGTGGTGGAGGTAGAGACATCTAAGCCATGTACTTCATCATCAGAATAACTCTTGATGTTGGGAGATTCTGCTGTGGTTGAAGTGTCTAAGAATGTGGAGTTGAGTGAGCAATTTATGGCAGACTGACTGGGACTTACATTGGTAGACCATGCAGCCGAGGATTGTGAATGTGGATGGATATATGTTTGAGATACGTATTTCCTAGGGTGCTTGGTTTGCATGAATTTGTGAATTTTGGAGTAAATGGTTTGCTCATTTGAGCTTGAAGAGCTATAACTGTCTTGATTCATGACTGATAAAAGTGAAATATGGATGAAGGTGAAAGGAATAAATGAAGGAACGTGATA
>CM041781.1:220609744-220627434 GCA_023374045.1 Limonium bicolor
AGGAAGGCTTGCTTGCCCTTTCTCACCACCTTCATCGGTGACAAGGCTGACACTATCTTGATGAAGGGTTCCTTCGGAACACTAGTAGGAAACTATCTTGCCACTTGGGCTCCTGGGTGGTAATTGGTGCTCTGCACAATGTAATATGCCCTTATGTGCTTGTAGCTAGTCCATACCGACTATAACATCACAAATAAACACACCTTGGGACAAGATAATCAAATTGATTACAATATAACACATGAAACAAGTCCTAATATACAACATATAAGTTCATAATATTATAAGGCACCTTATAATATGGTTAACCACAAAGTGACACCTACACCTCCAAAATATCTACATATGGACGGGTTTGAGAGGGAAAAAGGGGCTCCAAAAAGTAAATTCCCTCTTAGGAAGGAAGCTTCCTAAGTCATGAAAAGTTTATTCACCTTTGGAACCCCAACTCACAACTTTCTTACACTCTCTCTCACTTGCTCTCTTCCTCCCCCAAAGCTGCCGAATTGTCCTCCCTCTCTTAGCTTAAAGTTCATCTTCTTCCTCTAGACATTTCCTCCATTGTTGCTCCCATGGAAGAACATAAATGCTTTCCTAAAGTAAACTCTTACTTTACCTCTTAAATCTTCTACATTTCTTCACTAAACAAAGCAAGAACAACACTCAATCATTCCCCTTTATTATAGCTTAAAATCTGGATTTGTAGCCCAAAAATCATGGAGAAACCATGGAGAAAACTAGCTAGATCTAACCAAAGCTGAAGGAAGGAAAACTTGCTCTAAACTCCAAGTCTTCTCCCTTGATTGTGTATGTCTAAAAAATCCTTCATTCCAGCTCATTTTCTTCTAGTAAAGTTTCAACTGTGGAATAAGCTTCCTGTAGAATCCACATATGGAAGAGCATTTGTAGGAACTTTCTTTGGCAAGGTACTGATATTAAGAATTTTCATGTACAAAAACCTAAGGAACGGAAGAGCATTTGTAGGAACTTTCTATTTAGCGCTATAATTCTTAAAAGATTGTCCTACCATGGATTTGGAAAATTGTAACTTAGCGCCATAATTTTTTATAATCTCAAGTCTCACATCTCTTCCCTCGATGCATCAGCTAAGAGATGACCAAACTTACGGTTCCTTAGTCCTTGAGATGAGCTCGGAATGTCAATATGCTTGGCCTCAAGAAGCAAAGATGGATCACCCTTTGTTCCCCTTGGTTTGGTAATCTGCGTGCAACCTGCATCAACATCAGTCTCTTTCTCAGCATTTAACATGTTTTGTCCTAAAAGATCTGTAACCACTCCACATGTATAGGACCACTGTTATAACCCCCTATGGACACCCCAAGAGCTTGTTATGGATAGGAAAATGGCGGTATTCAGTCACATGCCATAGGGAGAGTCATTTTTCTCAGTATTTTAATTATCCAGACAGAGATCATTAGTACGTAGAAAAAGACCATATTTTGAACAAACTTAGGCATGTCATCATATGTGACTGTAAAACCTAAATCTTTACCATCAATAAAGAGCGTAAGACTACATAGAATAGGTACATTGATATTCAGCAGGACTTTTAGAACAAATACCTAAAATCAAAAGAGGTTGCATCCTCCATGAAGCCTGTGAATCGGCCTACTTTCACTATTACTTTCTGGTGAATTCGCTGTTGCAATAAGCCCTTGGATTGCCATATATTCGCACCCAGAATGGAACCCATGTGAATTTATGTGCTGTGAAATCTGTATCCATCTCCAAGCTCTGAATCACGAAAAGGGCATTGTTGATAACCCATGGGCCTCAGACAAGAATGGCATGCATGGTGGCTTTCTTCTTGAATTTGACCATGAAAAGATTATGGCCTACTTTACAAAAATAGAAGCCTCCAAAAACACTTCATAGTCATTGAAGAGTTGTCGTTCAAGAACTGGCACTAATTTGGTGAGGGAAGAAAAGTTTACCTAGCAGACACCTATCGTAGACAATAAGGCATAATGAAGTTGGAGAACTTTCATTTTGTGGGAAGAAGAAGGTACTGAAATCCAATCTTTTTTGTGAAAACACTATATCACAACTAAATCCAAATGAGATTGTGTATAAGTTGATTGCTAGAACAAAAAGAAGTGGGAGAGGAGCAGGGCATAGATATAAGACATGGAAATATTTAGATTGAATCTATAACTAATAGTGAGTAAGAGAGTGAAGAATAATCTATAAGAAAGGATAAATTACATGCAGAAGAGGGAAAAAGGACAACATGGCTTACACCCATCAGCTGAAAGTTTTAGGGGAAGATAGAAAAAACCTAGAGTAGAAGTGGAAGAGGCAGGAGGGGATCATCTTCATTCCCTCAAGCAAGATCTAATGATTACTAATACCATTTCCCAAGACTTAAGTCCCTTGTACTGATGCACCCAAGGCTACTAATTGAGATTGGAGATGAATCGACCTGATAGAGGAAACAAAGACACACCCATTAACCCTCTCGCCAAAGGGAGAACAGTCTTCGGAAAGAGAGTTGTGCAATAATGTGGTAAAAAGAATTGTATCATAGTTATTGAGATTCTGGGTTATGATTAAAGATGACAATATTTTGTAACACATGCTTGGTTATTAGGTAGGTGCCCTTTTCATGGTATATGGATGCTAAATCAGATTATTAGGAACCTTTGTATTAGTTGTAATCTAGTCTAGCTATGGCGGAATTGAAATGGTTCATGTTATTATAAAAGATGGTTGATTGTTTTCAAAAAACAAAAAAGATGGTTGATAAAACTGTAGTTTTGGACTTCAATTTTGTATGTGTACAGTTAGCCTCATGAACGGAATGATGTAGAAAGTAAATATAAAGCCTGTTGACCTTATGAATTGGTTCTAGTTGAGGACTCACTTTGAAAGCCTCAGCACTATGAACTTGTTATGATGAAGTATAAGTGGAAGATCAGTGGAATTGGTAATCAAATCCAATATTGTAATTAATCACCAGAGTTCATCTTGCAAACTCTTTCTGTAAACCAATATAGTATGGTATTAGTTGTGGAGCATGTATCTTACATGTATTATGCATTATTAGCGCTTTAAGCAATGGACACAGATGGTTTATCGAGTAGTAGAGGGAATGAAGAAAGGTAGCTTCTCTTGCAAATCAAAAGAGAGATGATTGAAGCAAGAAGATGAAAGTCATATCCTTTATCTCAATCAGAGGATCAACAAACTAACTTGGATATTATGGTTTTATCATAATTGGCTGGTTTGAAATAAGGAAACTTTGTTTTAGACAAAGGAAACTGAATAGAAAATAATATCACTTTGAACGGTTATTGGTCAATGATTATTGGGTCTTATTTCAAAGGCTTGAATTATGATTAACAACGGTATACAATTTATGTTATTTCGACTTATATCCAGTAAACTACAAAATTTTAAAATTTTACAAAAAGATAAAGTAGAAAAAGACAAGATAGGTGCCACACCTTACAAGGTGGCACTATTACCAGGTTCGAAATTTCCTTTTTTAAAACCATTAAAGACGTGCTTGGAATTAGATAACAATTTCCCTCTACTGATAACTTTTCTGTACCGTTTTTACGTTAAAAAAAGATCTCATTCTAAGTAGGTATTATTAGTGGTGACATTTATATGACATATTTGATGGTATATTTATAGCATAAAAAGATGGTTCTTGTATAGTTTTCTATCTAGGTTTTATATAAGTTATATGTTTTCTTTTAACAACATACTATTGATACTTGCTAGCGCTCCTGATACGTCCCCGATCGTTCGTGGACGTGTTGGTATCCTAAGAAAACTACTTGATAGTTAAGGAAAGACACGAGATGAACTTAAACTGGAAACTCCGATTCGATTGAGAATTTACACACAGAAATTCACTCAATCTCCCTCGCCCCACACACGGACTCCGGGACAGTTTACGACTTTATCCCAAATTCCTCTACCCTCTCCTGACAACCGGCCTACGGTTCCCCAACCGCTCCCAGACTGATCAGTCTACCAAATACAAAGTGTTGTCACACAACTCCAGTCCTAACCAGCTCACCAACTCTCTAGCTTTTACACACACTAAAGTCTGATTCACACTTACTCAGATAATCTCTATGTTTTTCTCTCTCGTACAAACTTCTTTACATATGACATAAATGCAAGTATACATACGGTTAGTTAAGATATAACTAGGGAAAATTACATCGCCCACCCATGACGTTTGGTGAAATTACACAGCCCACCCACGAGGTTTCAAAAATTACTTTGCCCACCCATGTGGTTTCCACAATTTTACATCCAGCAACTTTTCTAATATTTGATCAACTTAAAAGATGGTTAAATGATATCCAAATTTGATGAAATTTTACATGGACGATATTAAAGTGTTATATTTTGATAAAACGTGAAATCCAACGTTTTTTAAGCTCACATATGATCCGTGGGACCCGATGAACATGTCTCATGTTTCATTGGGTCCCACAGGTCATATATGACCTTAAAAAACTTTGGATTTGGCATTGAACAAAAATATAACACCTTAGCATTGTCCATGTAAAGTTTCATCAAATTTGGATATCATTTAACCATCTTTTAAGTTGATCAAATATTAGAAAAGTTGCTGGATATAAAATTGTGGAAACCACATGGGTGGGCAAAGTAATTTTTGAAACCTCGTGGGTGGGCTGTGTAATTTCGCCAAACGTCATGGGTGGGCGATGTAATTTTCCCATATAACTATCATCCTATAACATCCTAGACTCTAGGAGTCGACTACAACTCCTGCCTTACACATAACAATCACACTAGATTTCTAGAGAGTCTTCAACTTGATCTGGAGTCGTCAGAACACGTGTTGTCTTGTGATTGGACACGTAGGAGGCAGCTCTCTCGATTGGTCGAGCACCACTTGTGTACTCAACTTGTCTGATCTTGTCTGGCTTATTAATGCTCATAAATGCTCTCTTTTAGACATTATTATGGCTATGTGATCGCCTGATTAATAGCCATTTACTTATCTTGTTCTCTTGCACATTAATGAGTGATGTTCTTGTCGTGTGCTAGTTGATTGTGTGGATATGAGAGTCTGCATAGATATGTCGATCTTCTTATAGTCTTTGTCTTTGATTTACTCCTGAAGCATAAGAGATGTGGTCGTGTGATGCTTGACTTCTTGTGTGTACTAGAAGTTCTATCGTAAACTCTCCTGGACAGGTGCCCGACTGGTTGGGCACATGTTATGAATTGAGTGTGCTTGCAACCTTGCGTGCTAAGCCACTCCTTTGCCTGTCTATCTGAATATCAAAGCTTAACAAACATATTAAACATACAAGACAAGGTTTGCTATCACCAAAACTAAGGGTCTTGACTTAACAACTATCAAATATAAAATAGTTAAAAACTAAAAATCTATAAAAATATTATGGCTTCATTCGCCTTTGACATATTTGATAGCATATTTGTGGCATAAATAAGTGGATCCTGTATGGGTTCCACGTGGGTCCTACATACACCACTAATATACTGCAACATGTAAAACAGCTGTAAAACAACCATAGCAAAACAACTAGGGGTGAGCATTCGGTTATTCGGTTCTACCCGAAAACCGAATTAGGAAAAATAGTTCGGTTTTCAGTTTTTTTTTCGGTTCTACCCAATAACCAAATTTCAGTCTGAGAACCGAAATAACCAAGAATCGAATAACCAAAAAATTTGTAAGACTAGAACCGAGAACCGAACCAAAAACCAAAATTTTTAATTCGTTTTCCAGTTAGAACCGAATATAAGAAATAACCGAATTATAAAAAAGAACCGTATGATAAAAAAGGACCAAATTGTAAAAAAGAACTAAAATTTAAAAAGGAACCTAATTATAAAAAGTAACCGAACTACAAAAAAGAACCAAATTATAAAAAAGAAACAGATTAGTCAATATTTTCCATATATGTAATTCATTTATTCGGTTATTCGGTTATTCGGGTATACCGAATTACCAACCCTGGAACCAAAAATGCCAATATTTTCCATATATGTAATTCATTTATTCGGTTATTCGGGTATACCGAATTACTAACCTTGAACCAAAAGCTGAACCGAATAATATTTCGGTTCTACCCGAATAACCGACTTTTGTAAAACGGTTAAAAATTTCGATTAAACAAAACCGAAATAATTTTGGTTTTCGTTTATAACCAGAACCGAATGCTCACCCCTAAAAACAGCTACAAAATAGCCATACCAAATAGAGCCTATACGAAACATAACCTTGTCAAAGATGGGTAATTTGCAAGCTGAGCACACTTTTTGCGGTGCTTAACTAGGAGCGTTTAACTAGTATAGAGTATAACTAGTACATTTTAGATTAAATTACCCTATTAGAATAATTAATGACTTTTTTATCACTTTAACTCAAAAAAAGTTTTTTTTATCACTCTTTCTCCGCATCTCCAAACGGTTGCTGGTATGCTTCCGTATGGTTTTCACAATGATAAAGAGTTATAAATAAAGGTTTGAATGTTTATATAGTATAGCTTTACATGTTATAGTAAATAATTTACAAAATTATTCTTATTAAAAACTTGAAGATTATATACGCTTATATTATCCAATTTTTTAAAAATTAATATAGTACATCAACTCAAAATATGATGAACATTTTAATTTGAAAAATTAAAGATCGAGCTTTCAAACGTTTAAATTTTATAGTAAAAAGTTAACCAATAATTATAAATAATTGTTGTTAAAAAAGGATATCTAGTGTGATATTTTATTATTCTTTTTTTTAACCAAAGGAATGTAGACGATAAGTTCTAAATTGATCTTTACAAAATAAGAAAATAAAAAGAAAACAATCTTAACAGTCATAATATTTTAAAAACTTTCAAAATAGATTTAGAAATCTAAAAATAAATACTGTGAATAAATAAACGCCACATATATTTATAATAAAAGTAGAAAACCTTATAAATACTAAAGTACTTATATATTATGAATTAAAAATAAAATACGAAATAAATTTTGTTACAAAAAATTTATACAGCGAGAGATATTAGTTATTTATACAACAAAGAATTTTATGTAAATGCTTAATAAAATTATAATAATTTATAGGATTACTATACCGTTAAAAATATTGCTCTATGGTAAGGATACAAAAGTTTTAAACAAACATTTGAGTTGTATGAAGAATTTTTTAATGCTTTTATATGTTTTCTTGGGAAATTTCACCAAATACTTCCAATGTTTGAGCGAATTTCACTAAATATCTTTATCCTTTACAATTATTACAATATATAAGTGAATTTTTATTTTCAGTATGAAATACCTATCATTTCAAATTTTGACATAGTATATTTTACATATTTCTATTTTACCTTTCCACCATATGCCCCTTCAATAATCAAGGATATAAATCAAACAAATTTTAAACAATTGTATCAAATTTAAACTAAACACTAAATACTAATGAAAAAAATAATAGAATGAAAAATAATATTAACAACTAAAAACTCTAAACACAAGAATGACAAAAAATATAATAGAAGTATAAACATTAAAAATCATTTAAAATCATATAAATTTGAAAATAGTTTTAATAAATGATTAAAAAATATTAAAACAAAAAAGTTTATTGAAATTAAAAAAATTTAATACAATATAAAAAATTAAAAACATTATATAATTGGGAAAATTACATCGCCCACCCATGACGTTTGGTGAAATTACACAGCCCACCCACGAGGTTTCAAAAATTACTTTGCCCACCCATGTGGTTTCCACAATTTTACATCCAGCAACTTTTCTAATATTTGATCAACTTAAAAGATGGTTAAATGATATCCAAATTTGATGAAATTTTACATGGACGATATTAAAGTGTTATATTTTGATAAAACATGAAATCCAACGTTTTTTAAGCTCACATATGATCCGTGGGACCCGATGAACGTGTCTCATGTTTCATTGGGTCCCACAGGTCATATATGACCTTAAAAAACTTTGGATTTGGCATTGAACAAAAATATAACACCTTAGCATTGTCCATGTAAAGTTTCATCAAATTTGGATATCATTTAACCATCTTTTAAGTTGATCAAATATTAGAAAAGTTGCTGGATGTAAAATTGTGGAAACCACATGGGTGGGTAAAGTAATTTTTGAAACCTCGTGGGTGGGCTGTGTAATTTCGCCAAACGTCATGGGTGGGCGATGTAATTTTCCCTATATAATTTGAAATAATTTTGATAAGTGATTAAGAATTATGAATACTGAAAAACACACAAATTTTTGGTAAATTCATGAAATGCCCCTAAAAAAGAGAGCCATAAAATGGCACTATATTTTTACAAAAGTTCATGAAATGCTACTATCTTGTTGACCAAAAGGAAATGGGGACAAAAGTACCCCTATCAATGAACAAAGTACTAAAGGTTCATAAAATGCCCCTAAAAATATTTTTTTTTTACTAAAATTCATAAAAATTTCAAAATATTATAAAAATATAGATGACTATAAAAATATTTAAAATGTTATCAAACATTGAAAATTAAAGAAAAAATATATTAAAATATCATCAAATATTGGGAAATGTAAATATTTCTTAGATACATTTTAAAATTATTCAACACCATAAAAAAAGAATATATTGTTTTAAACACATAATTTATACCAATTATCCTATTAATTTATACCAATTAAGTACCATAATTTATACCAAGATAAGATTAACAAGTAATCCGGTATACAAATACGCTAAGTAATAACCGAATAACGAGTAATTAAACAACAGGGTTAATTACGCGGGGTTTATAATTATACAAGAATATCGGATGGTTTAGTGAATTATAATAATTAATACTTAACGTTATATTCCAGAGCTAAGAGAATAGAGGACCGGCGTGGGATTCCGAGCTAGCGTCTCATACGTCGATAAACGGTATGTTGTTGTGTGATCCGGTTGTTCCCGAGGGTTTACTTGGGTTCGGTAATGTGTGTATTGTATGATAAGATGGTATGCGTGATTGTATTATTATTATACTTGTGTAATTTATTTAACCGTATATCTTGCGTGATTAAATGTGTGTGTTATTGTTCGAAGCAGGACAAATACCGAATGTGACTTGAATTAAGTAATGAGATGTGGTGAGGAAATCATCATTTGTGATAGGATAATTACATACATTACATTATCCTAAGTAACCTAAGAGATACCTTAGGTAGAGCACGGTCAAGTAAGCGCACATTCGAACATGAGAATATCCTAGATAAATTTTAGGAATACACTAAGACCTAGAAGGCTTGTATACACTTGAGAAATTATTCACTATAACACCTAGGGTTTAAACTTTAGGCAAGGAGATTAAGAGAACTTAATCATATATTGAAAGGTTGGTAATTGTGGCTACATCCAAGATGTAGCCTAATGGAACTAGATATTGTGATGAAATTAAGGGTAAAATGGTAAAGCAATAAAAAACGTGTTCATGAAACCTTTAAAAACTCATGAAACGCCTCCTGGGAAATTACCTACAAAAAACATTACATCAATCATATTGGATTTGTTAGACCTAATGTCCAAATGAAGTGTTATAGAATAGGTCTTTGTCTATGGGCAACCTCTTTGACCAAATCCCTTGATCCTATATCGGGAGAGATGAGAACTTTGATGCACACAATCTAGCTATAATGTAGGTAAGCTAAGCACTTACAAAGGGATTTGGTGAAATAATATACCAAACTGTATCCTTTAACTTTCCTAATGCATCTTATATGATTTCAAAAAAAAAAAGTGACTATGTCCGGAAGAGATGTGGTCAATGTAGTGTGAATAGGTTTAAGACTAGTTGTTCAGTCTCAAACTAGGTCGAACTGGTCCCAAGGATACTCATTGCCTAGCGGACTTTAAATTCATGAGATATAAGTAATTTATACATGTTCAACCTTCATTCCCTTTCCCATTCTTTTTTTTTTTAAAAAAAAAAAACCTTCATTCCCTTTCCGCCATACAGTCTTCTGGTTGACTGACTCAATAGTGTAGTCTAGTCACCAAAAGACAACGTCGTCTCGTCTTCCTCCCTACATTTTCATTCCATGACGACTTAAATAAAGTAAAAATGAAAAAATAGTACATTTAATGACCCAAATAAAATAGTAGGAATAAAGTTATAATATATTAATTAATTGTCAAAAGATAAGGAGTGCGTTCGGTGAACTCCTTTTTTTGGCTGTTTTGGGGTGGTCCATGTGGTCTCATGTGGGTCCTACATTCTACTCCAATAATATACTGTCATATATAAAACAACCACAAAATAATCTGACCAAAACAACTATAAAACAACCATGCCAAACGACAACCAAGAATAGAGAGCAGGTGTCACGAGATGAAAGCTCAATTTTAACATTAAATAAATAATGTTATCCTACATATACTTTTGTTAGTGGGATTTGTCACTTCATATATATCTAGCAGCTACATAGGCAGATGTATAATATTATCATGTACTTCCATGAGTTTTGTTATGGTATCATGATCCCCCAATAGTTTTGTTTTATCCCGATCGAGTATGGGCATTGCAGAAGAGCGCGACCTCTAGTGAGTGTTGATATGTACGAAAACTATATATCCAATTAAGGTCTCATTCTTTTGCACTGAGTTTATTTGATCAGCTAGTTTATTGTCTCTGTATGTCACATACATCAATTGTCATATCAACTATTTTTCCTCCCTATTTTTTCTAATTTTCAGCTGACAACTGACATCAACTGGATTATCAGCCCCAAAAGAATGGGGCCTAAATTGTGTAGTGTGCATGCTATGGTTAAGGATATATGTTGGATAACCAAACTTACCTAATCCATTAATTGTGTATCCGCATCATTCAAATTTAGTAAACCACCCCTGCCTATATTTGGACTTTTTATTCATCTTACACGGTTCCCTTTAATACTGAGTATAAGAGAAAAAGTGGGATCTAAGTTTGAACTGTCAAAATAAATTAAGTAGATAAGAAAATATAACAAAACAAAAATGAAAATATTGTGAACCACTGAGTTTGAAACATCAAATGGAGTTTTGACCGGTCCAGTACTTGAACTATTCCAGTCGTTGATGTGGGACTGTTTAGTATATATTATAGTCATTACACAATGTGCAAAAGAAAATTTGAACTATTTGCTGAGATTGATGACAAAGGGAAATGTACATTGTGCAATCAAATGCCCGGAATGAAAAAAAAAAAAGAAGAAAGAAAGATAGAAGATGTGTAGTAGATATCAAAAGACAGCTTTTGATTATGGGTGAAACCTATTGCACATGGTTCTATTAGCTAGATTTTCATGTTCAACGCATCATTTCATCTCTCTTCTTCATCTGTCATTCTCATCCTTTGAATAATGCTCGTTTTCAAACTTCAAGTTTCTAATCTATTTGGAGAGTACTTCATTTTGATGTTTTTTTTAAAACAATAACTACTTTCCATTAAAACCAACGGAGTATAGATATGAGCTAGATGAAGTCTAAATAGTCAGTGAACAAGGACAACAATGGTTAAACTGATTGTCCGAGCTTGAAGATCATCTACCACCAAAGATGAAATCTAAATTGACTAAACAAGATGAGAGCTTCACATGTTTTTTGAAACCTATACCACTCAATACCATAGAAAAGTGAAACATAACAACTTTCCAAGATCTAGAGACAGCTACGAAAAACCTGAAAGTTATAAGCTCTACCAC
Source organism: Limonium bicolor (assembly GCA_023374045.1). Lineage (NCBI taxonomy): Eukaryota > Viridiplantae > Streptophyta > Magnoliopsida > Caryophyllales > Plumbaginaceae > Limonium > Limonium bicolor. Next base: position 220,621,472 of record CM041781.1, read on the forward strand.
CTCCAGCTTCTTTTAGATGTTGATATAACACGATTGACGCCTTGAATTTTTTTTTAATTGAAGTTAACTTATTGTAGTCGTGGATGTCGTCCCATTTAAATGCAGGGGCAAGACCCACATGGGTTCAATGATCCCAGACCCATAGCTTTTTTATAAAATAAAAATTAAAAAATTAAACCTTCTATAAGTATATTAAAATGACAATACTATCAAGTAGTTAATGTGGTTAAGAATTACTAATATTGATGGTCTAGAGTTTAATTCCTTTTAGTTGTCACTTTGTTCTGTTTTTTTCTTTCAGAAAATATTTCCAGTCTCTTGTCGGTCCAAATAATTTTCTTTTCTGAATTAATAACAATTTACAAACTTCACTACACTTCAAACTTAGCTTCTTTTTTCCCTTTTTTGTTTGTTTGTTTGAATATTCTGGTTTCTAATGTAGTATGTTTTGTAAGTTGGTTTAAGATTTGTGGATAGAGTAGTTATGTGAGTCGATAATATTATCAAAAAATTACAAGTAGAAGTAGCTTTTATTTTTGAAAACCAACAATAAGAATTGTAAAGGTCAATTGTAAAATATTTAAAATATTGATACAAAAATCAATATATAAATATTTATATGTACATGTACTCTAAAATATTGGACCCCATAGAATTCAAACTCCATGTCCATGTTTAAACGGATGAATAACTTCACAAAAGTGTAATAATTATATTATGTGTTTAAATAATAATATTATAATATTTAAATATTTAGAATTCACAGATTCATTCTCATATATTAAAATACTTTATTTGAATGTTAAATGTCTCACATTTTTCATTTTCAAAAAAACAACTATAAAATTTGATCGAGATGATCTCAAAAGCGTTTGTCCATAATCAACTTTGTACAGGATACATTTCTAAGAATTCCGATAGGTAATTGCAATATGAGAAAAGGAGTAACCACATCACTAAAGCAGCAAGTATCCCAGAGATGTAGAGCAGTCTCTAAGGATTAATTGAAAGTTGAAAGCGACTAGTCTCACCAGACATAGCGACAATCACAAAAGCCAAGATGCCTTAGTTTTTTTTTGATAAGTTGGGCAGATTGCCAGTTTATTAGTAAGGAACCTGGTAAACCAGGCGGATGGGAATAGTGCGGGCCTCGTTAAAACCCTCGTCTAAGCAAACCTAATAGGAAAAAGCTTAGGGAGAAAAAAGAGTACCCACCCCATCCTAAAATACAGCCTACCACATACCCTTTGACTTACCCCTAACACCTTACAAATCTTAAAGCACTGCTGAGAGTGTCGAACCTGTTTACTCCTACCCATTGCAACATACCTACAAAGCGACCCAATCCTTAGAACTTAGATTTGACCCTACTCTTGCCTCTGCTTGCCGCCCTACTTACACGAGAAAATTTACTAAACCCTACCAGACCTTTCCTAGTCCCAGACCCCTTCCTGGATTTATCTTTTGAAGAGGTCAGCGAACTTCGATCGGACTCCGCCCCTGACCCGCCTTTAGCTTCCTGACATCTCTGACGGTAGCTCCCCTCTGCTCGCGAATGATTCCCTCAAGGTTTTCGAGGGCCCGACCTTCATCAGGGATACCGCACCCTAACCGTTTCGCTACCTTGAGAGTCTCCCTTGCTTCCTCCTTGACATATGCCTCGTCAGGGTCCACCTCCAGCCCCGGAGCACTTCCTCCCGGCTCAAATCCCGGAGGGTACTCGGGGTCCTCAAAGAGGGCTCTGAGATCCTCACCGTCCTCCCCCTCCTCCTCCTGCTCACCTTGTGGGGGACCATGCTCTCGCTCAGATTGGCTGCGTCCAAGGTCTACAGGTGCCTCGGTTGAACCCTCCTCGGTCTCAGGCAGCTCCATGGCACCTATCTTTCCACCTTCCCCCTCACTAATCCTCCGCAGACCTGACAATCTCCTCCGCTATTGGGTCTTGACCGAACCCCTTCCCGTCCAACGGCTCCTGTCTAGGCACTGAACCTCTGCTGACAACCTCCACCGCCCCGACCCGGCCAGAGTTCTTCGGGTCCTGCATGGGCTGTACGCACTGACCATTCCCCACAGCCTGCACACTTTCACTAGGATTTACCGGACTGAAGGTCACACCTCCCCACCCAACGCCTTGTCCCCACCAGCTGTTCTGTTCCAAATACTGCATCGGATAATTCCAGTAACTCATGTTGAGGTCCCCACCATGGGCAGCCGTGGGCACGCTGCTCCAGGTTACCTTTTGGTCCCCACTCCCAGGGAGACCCAACGGCTCCTTTCCAACTACACACACACTCACTGCGCGATTCTGGACTCGTCACCTGGGGACCGGAAGGCGGTGCCAAAGCTCTCACGCCCGACATCATACCTTTATTCTTGCAACAATCAAGGCAGCTTTTGAGGATGATATGCACGCGTACGGTGCTGACTGCTGGCCCCCCTGTCTCCTCAACGCGCAAAGACTCCACCGTGGATCCCTCACCGTCAACCACCACCTCGACTTTGATGGGCTCTTTCACTCTCCTTCCGCCGACTCATCTTCCGGCACCTGCGCTATCCCAACCTTGGGGCATCAAGAGTCATACCCAACTGCTTTTCGTCAAGCTTCCTTCCTGCAAGCGCAACTCCACTGGCTGGCGGCACTAGCGGACATCGTCGATCTTTTCCACCATTTGAATATCTGCTCCATCCTCTGGCTGTTTCGTATTTCGCCCTACATGCGAAAAGCTCATGACCCAGAAACCGGCGGCCGTGGAGCTTTCCCACCGCCTCATCTACACGCGAGGCGTTCTCCATCAAAACGAACGCAAATGCCAGGTCATTATTGGCCCTCTGTTTCCTGGAGATATAAATGTCTATGATAGCCTCGTCCATCCGCAGGATCCACCTAATATCTTTCGAATCCGCTTCCCTGCTGATGTTTCGACGACACTTTGCATCCTCGATTGCCACTTCCGGTAGGATCGCTCTCTGCCTCCGCATCCATCTCCTGGGTACCCGGGCGCCTTATCTCCAGCTTCAGGCGAGACTCCACTGACCCCCGCCGACAGCAGCATTTCGAGCGGATGTGACTTCTAACCTGCCTGGACCGACGTCGAGAGGACTCCCGCCGCCCCGCCTTCGATTGCACCGCCTCCGGTTGCCTCCTGGATGCCCTCGAATATGAACGATGCCCTCTGGACCACCCCCTCTGGGCGTAAGATCTGGAGCTCTCCTGCCTCCTCAAACCTCCATGCTTCCGCCCTGGCAAATGAGACCGTCGGCGCTCCCGCACCCTCTGCCCCTCACGCCCTCTCATCACTAAAAAAAAAAAAAAAATGTATGTATTCATTCAATATGTTAGAGATAAGTGTGAGTCACGCCGCAGAATCATATATACATAATGAGCTCGTTTGGGGGACATCTTCCAGCAGCAGACAGCTTCTCAATTTATAAAATCAGCAGGCTTCCACCAAACACCCAAAACCAGTAGCTGACAGCTTCTGCAAAATCATCAGCAGACAGCTTCTCAATTTTCAGCAGCAGACCTAACAATTGTCTCTGCTTTTTAAAACCATCAGCAGACGTTCCACCAAACACTAAAACTAACAGCTGACAGCTTCTGCAAAACCATCAGCAGACAGCTTCTCAATTTCCAGCAGCAGGACCCAACAGCAGCTGACAGCTTCTGCAAACCTCATAGATTATCGTAACATACTAGTGTGTATTTTACCTAATTCCCTCAATTGAATCTATTCTCTCCACAATATTTCCAACATTTATCCATCAAAATATTTTAGGATACGCAAATAAAACTCATATATCAAGTGAAAGTAAACAAGGTTTGATAATAAGTATATATGAGATCACGATTCCAGCCATTCCAAAGACACCTCACAATGTTAAATCTGAGTGGGGAGCTTATGATCAACTTGCGAATTAAGGTAATAATTAATATTGATTAAGCTTTGGGATTAAACATGGCAAAAGTAAATCTCTGTCTATCTCCAAGGGAGCAATAAAGTACATGCTGATTTACTCACAATCCCCAAGTTACTCATTAAAATGGAAATGTAACATATTCAATAACAATTTCCTTTCATAGTTGTTAATCCACTGCATTACGGGAAATCTGTAAGCTGTCAAAGTTCGAAGGATTCCCGTCAAATGAAGTAGTATGTTTAAGCCGTGATACAGAAATCTTCCAACAGCAAGCAGCAGAAGAAAAGCTCAAGAAAGGAATAAACAAGAAACTCCACGTACTGGGCACAAAAGGCTTGACTAATCAAGCCCTTAATATAAGTTCTACAGAAACTCGGAACTGAAGCCCTGCCGCAACCGGGGGTACCCACTTCTCTACTAAAAAAAAAAAAAAAAGATAGTAGATGTTTACAGTGACATTTCAAATGTGAAACATTCTTTAACCCAGCCACCGTGGTAGGGCAACCCTTTTCCCTTTCCCTCCCACAATATACTGAAAAGGGATTTGAGATCCATAAAATAAGCACATCACACGATGATGCGAAGATGATACTGGCTGACGGTGAAACGAGCACAGCATAGAGAGCGTATGAAGGCCCAGCCATAGATACCATGCACTCTATCACCAAATATGGAAAAAGATGAGGCATCAACCAAACATTTTCTCAATACTGATTACCTTCTAAAAACCCAAATTAAGATATCATTCTTTTACTTCAACATGTTCTTTAGTAATTCTGCAGGTTCACGAGTCGCTTCATCTTTTAGAAGCTTAACATCCTTCCCATCTAACATACCAGCTTTTTTTTTCAGAGCTTTCCTTGTCTGCAAGTAATCTCTCTATTTGGTTATAATCTTCTCTTCCGCTTGCATTTTCACCAACTTCGCCTGTCTCTACTGTTTTTTCCTTTTCTTCAGACCCATAAGCAGATCCAGCCTTGTCTTGCTGCCCTTCATGAAGTGGAGGCTTAAAGGTAGTAGGTTCTATACCTAGTCCTTTGGCAAGACAAGCGTATTTAAGCACCAGTTTTTTATAGTTACTCAGCAAGTCTTCAACATCTTGCAATGTCAGATCTCCGGCTTTAGCAAACACGTATGGGAACTCGTGAGAAACACTTGTAAATGGGTCTTCCTTTAAAAGTGTGTTCGCCCCCTTTTCCTCCAAGTTTGATAATAGAGTGTTTTAGTTGTTGATAACTGATCTTTATTGGATCTTTGTTCCCTGCTCTCAGACTTCAAACCTGACGGAAGAGGTGATAATTGAGGTTGTTTCATGTAGTCCTTCCCATAAGGAGATTCTGGTTTGTACTCCATGGGATTAGATTTGGCAGAACTCTGGAGGCCAGAATTAGTTTCATATTCGGATGAGGCAAGGCCAGATAGAACCATCTTAGCATATTCCACATTCTTTTCGAACTCTGTTGCATCCATAGAAAGGGATTTAGCATCAATATCTAAGATGAATGATACTGCAGAAAGTATGTTAGTGAAATAATATGCTGTTTCTGACACCAAACGGGTAGGGTGTCGATATCGTTGTATGTTTTTTTTATAGTTATGGTAGTGGATAGGTTTCAAACCAGGACCTTTGGTTCTAGGATACCACTTCTCTACCGACCAAGCCATTGTATGTATTGCAAATTTGAGTGCAGCTGGAGAGGATTTGCCTGCACGTTACCACCAGATACTATAGTTCAATAATGAAATACAGAAAAGTGGGAAATTATTTAAACAGCAGTGGTGTGGTGGGGACAATAGAGACACAATTCTGAAACCACTAGCCATTGGGCTCATTAAAAGAATACTATTTTGTCCGAAAAAAAGTGGCATTTAGAGAAAATTAAAACATATACTTGCAATCCGTAACATTCCACCAAAAGAAAACAGGTAAACACAAAACATAGAGGACCAGCCAAAATACAGGAGTCAGTAGCGTCAAGGAACAATAGAAATTATACAAGTAAATCGAAGGGAGAAGAGCTTAACCTTTAAAGTGACAAAGATAA